>MKYO02012231.1:878172-964384 GCA_002013955.2 Citrus medica | reverse complement strand
ATCTTTTCTCCCCTTGCTTGGAACTGATCGCTGAGCTGGTTACATACTAGCTGGGAATCTGCTCGGATTTCTACCCTTTCTGCTCGTAGTGCATGTGCAAGCCCGAGTCCAGTAATGAAAGCTTTGTATTCAGCTTGGTTATTCGTCAGTTGGAACTTGAATTTTACTGCATAGGACACCTCGACCCCTTCTGGGCTCCGGATTACAACTCCTGCTCCGGATCCTTGCTCACTGCATGACCCATCAACCATCACCAGCCACATCCCCTCTGGTTTCTCCTGCTCCGTTGGTTGTGGCTCCAGGATCTCTTCCCCTGGTAGTGCATGATCAACCATAAAGTCGGCCAAGGCTTGGGCTTTGATTGCACCTCGAGGCTTGTAAGACAGGTCAAACTCACTCAGCTCTATAGACCATTTTACTAACTGTCCAGACGCATCCGGTTTTTGAAGTACTTGTCGGATGGGCTGGTCAGTCATTACCACGATCTGGTGGGCTTGGAAATATGGTCGGAGTTTGCGTGCTGCTGTTATCAGAGCTAGTGCCCATTTCTCCATTAGTGGATACCTGGTCTCTGCATCTGCCAGGGCCTTGCTTGTATAGTATACCGGATACTGCTTTCCTTCCTCTTCCCTGATTAAGACCGAGCTGGTGGCGCACTTAGAGATCGCCAAGTACAGAAGCAGTTGGTCACCCCCTCTCGGAGTTGACAGTAACGGGGCGCGGGCCAGGTACTCCTTCAACTGTCCAAATGCCTCCTCACATTCTGGTGTCCACTCCATCTTCTTTCCTTTCTTTATGACTTGGAAGAAAGGATGGCATTTATCAGTGGCTCGCGAAATGAATCGGTTCAATGCTGCCAACTTTCCCGTTAGGCTCTGCACCTCCCTAACTGTTCGTGGGGACCTCATTTCTATCACCGCCCGTATCTTTTCCGGGTTGGCCTCAATCCCTCGATGGCTTACCAGGTATCCCAAAAATTTGCCTGAGCCGACCCCAAATGCACATTTCTCCGGGTTCAGCTTCATCTCATACCTCCTCAACAATTCGAAGGTCTCTTCCAAGTGCTTCACATGATCTCTCGGTTCTCTTGACTTGGTGATCATGTCATCCACATACACTTCCATAGTATGACCGATCAAAGGTTTAAAAATCTTGTTCACCAGCCTTTGATAGGTTGCTCCTGCATTTTTCAAGCCAAACGGCATCACCCTGTAACAAAATAAACCCATGTTAGTTATGAAGGTGGTGCTCTCCTCATCCTGTTCGTCCATGGGTATCTGGTTGTATCCGGAGAATGCATCCATGAAACTGAGCAGACTGTGACCCGCGGTTGAATCTACCAACTGATCTATCTTTGGTAGGGGAAAGCTATCCTTCGGGCATGCCTTATTGAGATCCGTGAAATCCACGCACATTCTCCACTTCCCATTGGCCTTTTTTACCAGTACCACATTGGAAATCCACTCCGGGTATTTGGCTTCCCTAATAAATCCTGCCTTCAACAGCTTCTCCACCTCGGCATTTATGGCCTCGTACCTTTCCTGATTGAAGCACCTCCTTTTCTGCCTCACCGGCCTTGCCCCTTTTTTGATTGCCAGCTTGTGACAAGCTACCCCGCGATCAATGCCTGGCATATCCTCATGAGACCAAGCAAATATGTCCGCATGGGACTGTAGACACTTCACCAACTCGCCTTTTAGTGCCTCGTCCATTTCTGATCCGACTTTCACCGTTCTGGTCGGGTCATTCTCGCTTACAACTACCCCCTCCAGCTTTTCAACAGGTTCCTGACGACCAGTTTTTGAATCTCCTCGGTTGTCTAGAGAGGTAACCTGCAGTGTCTCCTTGGCCGCTGTTGCATAGCAGCTTCTGGCCATTCTCTGGTCACCTTTAACCATACCAACCACTCCATTTACCCTGTACTTCAGCGCCAGATAATGTGTGGACATTACACATTGACTTATCCTCATGAACGGCCTCCCCAATATCATCTGATAAGGACTTTTTTCTTCTACCACGACAAAATCCAGCATCATCGTTTTTTCAAACGGTTTCACTCCCACAGTAATTGGGAGTTCGATGATCCCCACGGGTGTAAGCTGTCCTCCTCCAAATCCCTTCAAAGATGTATTTGTCCGTTCCAGCTTTAAGTCTGAGATCCCCATATCATCTAGGGCCGACTTGAACAGAATGTCCACTGAGCTGCCTGTATCCACCAATATCCGCCGCAACTCTGTACCCGCCACCGATGCTTTAATCACCAAGGCATCCTCATGAGGGTAAAGAATGCCTTCTTCATCGTCCTCTGTCCACATAATGGGAACTTGCCGCACCTTCGCCCTCTTGGCTGCTGGCAAATTGCAAAGCACCTCTTTGCCAACCATGGCATATCTCCCATAGTTCTTTCGTGCCCTATTCGAATCCCCGGCCAATGTTGGCCCTCCTGCTATCACTCGGATGGTCGGCTGCTCTCGTTCCAAGCCCCTCTCAACTTCCTCATCCCGTGCATATTGTGTTTCAATGACGGGAGATACTCCAGTTACATATTCATCCAAATACTGGTTCCTCACCAGGTCCTCCACCTGAATTTTGAGGTCACGGCATTGGCTGATAGTATGACCGTGAGTGTTATGTAACTTGCAGAATCTCTCTTATCACGTCGGTGGACGGGTTTTGTTATAGGGGCTGGAGGATACAACAGACCCCGTCCTTCAATTCGTTCATACAGTTCATCTATAGAAATCTTTAATGGAGTGTACTGTCCATACGCCCCGCTCTGATCAACTAGCTGAACTGCTCGGCTATCATGGATGTCAGCTCGGGCCGCTACAGCAGGTTGCTGCTCTGGTCGTCCAGACCTGTATCTATCTGTGCTTAACGCCCTAGGAGTGTTGTGATAAGGGTGGGCAGCAACCCGTCTGAATTCTCGTTGACGATCTGGGACCGGGGGGCCCGGAGGTTGAGCCCGGCTATGTTGGAACTGTTGTGCTCTTGGGGCTATGGGATACGGTCTGGACCGAGCTGATACTCCGCCCATCCCAGAAGACTCTCCTGTTCGCTTTCCCAGCCCGCTTCCCTTCGGGGCTCTCCGCTCCTTTCGCCTCAGCTCTTCCATCTGTTCATTTTTCAGTCTTGCCGATTTCTCCTCTTCAATTTCGATATCTCGCCTCGCCTGTTCATATCCTGACGAGTAACTCTGTATGAGGGGGCTTCTCAAATTATACCATAACCGGCCGATTCTTACACCTTCTTTCAATCCCCTCAATGCCTGCGGGTGATTAAAAGCTCCCAGGTCCAGCACTGCTCGGTGATACCGTTTCACGAATTCTCGAAGGGATTCGTGCTCCTCCTGCTTCATCCCCATCAGTTCCATCATATCGTCCTCTGGGGCCACTGCCCCTCGGAATTGCTCGGCCATCTCCTGGCACATCTGCTCATACCCCTTTATACTTCCTCGGGGCAATTTACGATACCATTCCCGAGCTCGTCCTTCTAACGTCAACGGGAACACCCGACACCTCTGAGCTGGTGTCAACCCTTGCACACCCGTCATGTCGTTGAAACGCTCAATGTGCACCAGCGGGTCACTTCGCCCGGAATACTTGAGGTCGGGGAAGCGGAAATCCCTTGGGATAACGGTACTCATGATCGCGATTGATAACCGGGACTCTTCATCTAGCATTATCCTCCAGCTCGGGGGCTTTCTCTTGCCCTGCATCTCCTTTATCACTTGAGCCAACCTGCGCACCTCCCCTTCCACTTCTAGAGCACGGTCAGGATCGCGTGTTGCAATCTGATCTCGCTCCTGCTCGGCGTTCTGCAACCTCTGTCTAAGTTCCCCTTCATCAACACTGGCTCTTTGGCCATTCATTTTCGATACCCGCCTGGGACGAGGTTGATCTCTTGCTTCCTCCGTGTGTTCTCCTGTAACCCGTCCACTACTTGTAAGGGGCACTTCATTAGGCTGATCTGCGAGCGGGAGGATTTCCTCGACTCTACGTCTCCGATGGCTGGGTTCTGCTCCAACCTCATTTCTTCCCATAGGAGTCTCACAATCCCTTCTCCGCTCGTCCCTCAGCTCAAACAATACAGCCGTAAGGGTCTCCATTTGCCTTTCCATCCGCTCCAGTCTATCTTGTGTCACCTTCTCACGGGCTTCAGTTGCAATGTCCCGGAGCGTGCTTGTCTCCACCGTTTCGTTCTCCATACTCGCTCGTCTCCTGTTTCTCCGGTAACTACTTGTTTGGTGGTAGCTTTTTATTCAGCTCCCCACAGACGGCGCCAAAATGTTGATGCGTAAATCTGTTCGCTTGATGACCGACCAGATTCTTCCACCAACGGTTAAGTTGTCAGCTACTGTTCTCTTGCTCGACCTGCGTTCACCAAAAACAGATCAGAGACGCCGGTGGTTTTGCCGGCGTAAACCCTCCGATGCTTAAGTTAGCACAAGGTTACGGGAAAACAATATAGTTTGAATATACGAAGGGGTTTTTGTATCACAGTTTGCAAGTCTGGGTTCAATTTGGCAGCGTTTTCCCTCTCTTAATTTTTCTCCTTCATTCTTCAACGGTTCTTCCTCCTTTTATAGCCGTTATTCTCCGTTCCCATTCTGTCTTCCTTTCCCCTTTTCTCGAGTAGTGGTCAGTTATGGAGCTTTAATTGCGACATCATGGGTAACTGCAAGTATTGAAAGCCCCGTAACGGTCCCGGAAAAAACGCAAACGCCACGAGTCTGTGGGATTGTGCTCCCGCTCTTTCCGGAAATGGGTGTCAGCTCGGCATATATCTCTGGTCGGGCTCTCGTTTCTGGTCGGGCCACATTCGCTTCCACGCTCCGTTTGCACCATTTGATTGAGGTGAGCCGCACTAGGGCAGAAGTAGTAGCCCGGCCGACCTGGTGCTTGTATGTACTCAACAGTTATAGCACTAGAGTTTATACTAATAGAACTTTTGGACAAAAAGTCATTGAGTGTTTGGTTGTCAATAAAAAAAGTACTTTTGAACTATTAAACTGTGTGATATTTTTTATATTATATATTTTTAGAAAAGCTCTATAACCTCTGCTCCTAAAAGTTTAAATTTTAGATTTTTGCTAGTAGAGGTAAATTAGTTTATTTAAGTTAAAAAAATTCTACTAAAAAATAATCAAACACCATAAAAATTTTTAAAAAATACTTATACGTTTAAATAAATATTTATGACTCTTAAATAAATCATACCAAACAGACACTGAAGTTAATTACAAACTATGGTCACTAACACACACAAGGAAGCATACTATAGACACCTCAATTTGTTGCAAGGAAGAAGGATACTTGAATACGGATGCCGTTGATAATAAACTGTTACTAGCAAAATGTCGCGGAAATTCTATTACACCAGCCAATATCACTGTTTTTTAAGGTTAGCTTTTATCGACTGCTGATTTATTTTCACTTTAAAAAAAGAAAAAAGAAAAAAAGTTTGCGACACCCATCTTTGATGCCTGAGCGGAATACCATTTTCACATTTTTCTGGAGTAAATTAGAAATTATAGTTCTAATTGGTAGTACAGAAGAAGTCTATCCTACATGGGCAAAGCACTCCTGTTTTATAAAATCTTCAACTTTATATACCATCATTTTTCGAAATTCCATAAATGCCCTTGCAGTCTTTGTTACAGAGGGTTTGCAACAGCAGGTCATATTCAATATAGAGTTGGCCTTCACCGTTTAGGGGTATTTTTGTATTTTTACATTTTCATTTAGGATGGATGCAACAAATTGCAAGACCCAAAGGATATTTCGACAAAAGCCCGTGCCTTAAATGTCCAGCTCCGTCCGGTAAAACACTAAAACCGCAGAAGAGAGAAGGCAAGAGTTCAGTGAACTTGCATTTCGGTCGTTATCGGAATAATGGGAACATCAGTGCAAGTAACGCCACTGAGCGGAGTGTTCAACGAGAATCCGTTATCATACTTAGTCTCAATCGACGGATTAGTCTCAATCGACGGATTAGTCTCAATCGACGGATTCAACTTCTTAATCGACTGCGGATGGAACGACCACTTCGATCCTTCTCTCCTTCAACCTCTCTCCAAGTAATTTATTACCCTCTCTCTAATCCTCATTTTATTCCTAATTCTTCTTCTTCTTCTTCTTCCATTTTTTTTTTATATTTCACTTAATGAAATATTACGTTTACGCCATTGTTTTTTTTTCTTTTTTTAAATTTTCAGAGTAGCTTCTACTATCGACGCAGTGCTTCTTTCGCATCCCGACACATTGCACCTCGGAGCCCTTCCTTATGCGATGAAGCAACTCGGCCTCTCCGCTCCGGTTTTTTCAACTGAACCGGTTTATCGATTAGGTCTTCTCACTATGTACGATCAGTACCTTTCTCGCCGGGTAATTTTAATATCCTTTCACTTTAATATCCTGAATCCGAGTGGTTGTAGTTTCACGTCATGTTTCAGCAGAGTAATAAAAAATTTGTAGCAAAACAGCTGCGTCTGAAAACAAATTTGCTGCCATAGTAGCTCTGATATGGTAGCTCAACTGCCGGACTACTGAAACAATCGGAGCCTAAATGCGGGCTCTTAAGTTATGAGGCAACTCAGCCTCTCTGCTCTCATTTTAGGAGTGCTTTTGTCATCTTCTGAAAATACTCTAATAAACTATTAACTGCTTCTCTGAAAAGCACTCAAAGTGATTTTATTTGCTCAAGCCAAGCACTGCAAAATAGAAAGCAATGCGGGTAACAACCGCCCAAAATATTTGCTTCTTGGTGAAACCATATTTCTAGCATAATTATTAGTGCTTTGCGGGATGTCATTATAACAAGAGGGTTTTATATGTTATGCTGCAGCAAGTGTCAGAGTTTGATTTATTTACGCTAGATGATATTGATTCCGCTTTCCAAAGTGTGACCAGGCTAACCTACTCTCAGAATTATCATCTATCTGGTAAGAGTGTTCAGTAATGATAGCTTGCTAATCAATTAATCATCAATGTTCGTTATGCTGATTTAGTTTTCCTTGTAACCATTATAAGGGAAAGGAGAGGGGATTGTGGTTACACCACATGTGGCTGGCCATCTCTTGGGAGGTACTGTGTGGAAGATAACAAAGGATGGAGAAGATGTTATATATGCTGTTGACTATAACCGTCGCAAGGAGAAGTATATGTCTTATCAATCACCTCACTCAAACTGCACTTTGTGTATTCATATATTCATCTGAACAAAACGACCTTATCAATGTGGCTTTGTGTCAGGCATTTGAATGGAACTGTTCTAGAGTCCTTTGTTCGGCCTGCTGTTTTAATCACTGATGCCTATAATGCTTTGCACAATCAACCTCCGAGACAACAAAGAGAGATGTTTCAGGGTATATTATTTTTCTGGTGTTAGATATTGTTCACATAATTCCTTTTTCCTGCTGTGATAGCATATGCATGCAAGATGCTTACTTTGACACAATACACTGGGAGTATTTTTCTTATATAAGATTCTGCAGATAATGTGATTTAATGATTATCAGGCGATTTTCTGCGTTTATTTTAGATGCTATTTCGAAGACTCTGAGAGCGGGTGGAAATGTATTACTTCCTGTGGATTCTGCTGGGAGAGTATTGGAACTCCTCTTGATATTGGAAGATGTGAGTAGGGGAAACAAGATTGCCATGTTTTCTATATCTGGTTAATGATACCACAATTATGAAATTTGCCTGATGAAATTTTCAGTATTGGGCAGAACATTCCTTGAATTATCCTATCTACTTCCTCACGTATGTTTCATCAAGCACGATTGATTATGTCAAGAGTTTCTTGGAGTGGATGGGTGATTCCATAACAAAGTCCTTCGAAACATCACGTGATAATGCTTTTCTTCTCAAGTATGTAGCCCTTTTTATGTACTTTTTGTTCTTATACTTTCACATTTTATATGGTTATCAGTTTTCTTGCTACCTTGGATTTTCATTCCTCTTGAGTGCAATAAAGTGTAAAAATATGCTTACTATTTTGAATCCGTAATACGATAGCTTAAACAATTACTTATCTCAAAAAACTGTTGTTACAAAGAATTGTTATCTCAACTTTGCAGGCACGTCACCCTCTTAATTAACAAGAGTGAACTTGATAATGCTCCTGATGGGCCAAAGGTTTATATATCTTTACACTTTAAGTGGATTGTGTTTATCCGTCAACTTTTATTTCTGATGGTGTATTTTCATGTGTCTCAATTAGCTGGTTCTAGCATCCATGGCCAGTTTGGAAGCAGGGTTTTCTCATGACATATTTGTGGAATGGGCAAGTGATGTCAAGAATCTTGTTCTGTTTACTGAAAGAGGCCAGGTATATTCCCATGTCTTCTGATGTTAAATTCTTGTATTGTTCTTGTTAATAAATAATTTGATGGTTGACCTTTGTTTATTTATTTTTTACTTTATATGTTTAAATTTGGAGATCTGGCATATCATTGATTGAACCCATGCAAACTTCACTTGTTATCAAGCAAGAAAAATGCTGTTTTGAATCACCTTTTCAGTTTAGTTTTTATTATATATCTTGAACAAATCAATAGAATTTTGACATTGCTGCTGGGTCATTGTGAAATTCCTTAATTTTTATTCTGTGCATGTATGCGGATCTACATCAATGCTACCACTGTTCCTTCCACTGCATTGAGAACGCTGTTGAGTTTGTGCTTTGCAATAAACTGCAGCAACAAGAAACCTTGTTCTTTCCTTTTTTCTTTTGGCCGTGTCACCTGTCCATCCATTTGCTAGCTTTATATATATTGTTATCTTTGTAAAATGCACTTTGCAGACACCTTGGCTACATATCATTTTCTTCCTGAATAAAAAATTATCCATAATGTTGTTGGAAGTTCCACTGCTTTTCCTAAACACCTTTACAAAATGACACTTAGTACAAAGTCTTGCACTTTTAGTATATTGGACTTCCATTATTATCATTTGCCTTGTTCGGGTATTAGTGCATTTTAGCCTATCATCTGTTTTCTGCGCCAGAATATGCAGGCATTAACACATTGAGTTTGTTTGTAGTTTGGCACACTAGCTCGCATGCTTCAGGCTGATCCACCTCCGAAAGCTGTTAAAGTCACTATGTCCAGGAGGGTTCCCTTGGTTGGTGAGGAGTTAATTGCTTATGAAGAAGAGCAAAACCGACTAAAAAAGGAAGAAGCTTTGAAAGCTAGTCTTGTTAAAGAGGAGGAATCTAAAGCATCTCTTGGGCCTGATAATAATTTGAGTGGTGACCCAATGGTCATTGATGCTAATAATGCAAATGCTTCAGCAGATGGTACTTTTATCCATTTTCTGGCAATTAGCAACTGCATTTCTCTGCCTCTATCCCTTTTTATTCCCCTTGGAAGCTGATGAATATTCAAGCTTCAAGTTTGTTTTGGATCAATTAAGTAGTTATCTTTTTGAAGGAGCATTCTCTATTTATGAATGGATGACAATCTGTTTACCTTTGAAAACCATGGTGAATTCAACAGTTTTTCCATACGTAAAATCTTTTTTTGTGCATTTGAATGGTTCAATTCACAGATAACATGATTTCCTGTTTTCTCACCTTTGAGATCCACTTGCATGAGTGTCAGTCCTCCTACTTAGACCGACTGTTCTTATCTACAATTGGTTGATTTGTTTACTGACATTTCTGAACTCTGGCAGAATATTTTTCATGTCCCTAGTATGGTAAAAACTTTGTTTTGGATGTCACTGAAGAAATCTGCTTGGCTTTTGACGGATGTGAGTCCTGAGAGGTTTTAATATGTCTTAGTTTCTCAAATAAATTTAAATGTGTCTATGTTTTAGTTTGCTGTCTACACAATCTGTATCCTTCTATCATTCATGGAGATATAATGAATTATCCGCTTTGAACTCATTGCTGTTTCTATGTGCCTGCTACACGAACTTAAAAACTTGAAGTATAATCTGTCTCTCCATTTACAGAGATCCCTGGAGTTGTCCCTTCTAAATTTGTTAACCTCATTTATTACCTTCAGGAGTTGCCCTTTTTTTTTTTTTTGATGCTTGAATCTGCAGTTGCCTTAATTCAACCTCCGAATTCAAAATTCTCCTTTGACATCTTAAATCTTGATTAAGTTGTAACTATTTAATGGGTCTTTTCACATGAAGATTGAGAATCCCTTAGGTCAGTATCATTCAGGAATACAGTGCACTGTTAAAATTATAAATTGTAATGTGTGGTGTATGGTCTTAAGTACCCTCATTGTAACTTGCAGTGGTTGAACCTCATGGGGGCAGATACCGGGACATTTTAATTGATGGATTTGTTCCTCCTTCCACCAGTGTTGCCCCGATGTTTCCCTTTTATGAGAATAACTCTGAGTGGGATGATTTTGGTGAAGTCATAAATCCTGATGATTATATAATCAAGGACGAAGACATGGATCAAGCAGTTATGCACGTAAGTTTTCAATTTGAGATATTTGCTTCTTTGGTTTTATGTAACTATTATGTTCCTGTCACTATTGGAGATTCTGTGCTTCAGCTAGCTTAGCTATTGGGCTTGTAGAGATTCTCTCTGTGTTGATCATTAACTGCCTTGTGTAACTAAATGCAATTTTTATATAAAGTCATGCTCTTGTTAAAACCCAATGGCCATCAATAACTGCACACAGATGGTACGTTTATCAATTTCTGGCATGGAGTTGAAAGTGATACTGATTATTCAAGTTATTCAATAAATTGAACTGTATCTGTCCCTTGAACGCTGGGAAATATAATAGAGACATATACTGTTGCTTTGAGCTGAAAAATGTTATGTTGTTTGCTTACTTTTGGGAAACAAAAGATGATAGATGGTTGAAAGAAGTTGACTTGAGATTCTACTAGTAAGGCTTATTTTTATTGGTTGTTTGAATAAAACATGTCTGCCATCATTTGTGTCTTTATTCAATATAGGAAGAACTCATCATATATGATAGTTGACTGCTATTTACACTAGTTATTTAGCAGTGTGGATCATTGCTAATTTATCTAAAAAATCATCTTTGTTCTCAGATTGGTGGTGATGATGGAAAACTCGATGAAGGTTCTGCCAGTTTGATTCTTGATACGAAGCCTTCAAAAGTTGTATCCAATGAGTTAACTGTATGTGAAACTCTCTTTCAACTATTCTTAAAAGGGTTATCTCTCTCCTATTATTTTATGGTTATATAATTGTAGATTATGCAGGTGATTTTTGTTTGATGGGTTGCATAAAAGTACCAATGTTTTGTGTATCATTGCCATTCAAATTCATTTCAAAATGATTTAACATTAAGTAGCGTATGTGTTAGTGTGATAAATAAGATCTTGCTTTCACCATTTGATATCATTTGTCACATTAAAGAATGGGTGCTTTTCCTTCTCATATTGTCATTTTATTTTCTTTCCTACTTCATCCTTCTTTCACTTGAGGGTGGGACTTGTCACAAATTCTCACAGTGATGATTTTTATTATCTTTCTCTTTTCAAACAATTCGTGTGTTCAATTCACTTAAATGTGTGCTAATTTGATTAGGTGCAAGTGAAGTGCTCGCTGATTTTTATAGACTATGAGGGGCGTGCAGATGGCCGCTCAATCAAAACAATTCTCTCCCATGTTGCCCCTTTGAAGCTGGTAAGAATATTTCTTTGTGCTAGCCAACTTGCCTTGTACAATTACTAAATATAATCAATGTAAATCTATTACATGCAGTAGAATATGATGTTTTTCATCTCACATGTCTTATTGACGTGGAATCCTTTGGCTTGCATATCTTGCCGGTTTAACTGAGCATGTTATTTTAAGTGGCTTTGAATGTGCCATTTTCCGCATCATTTGTTTGAATATTTTTATATATGGAACAATATGTGCATGCTAGAGACTGGAAGCTGCTGATTGAGACAATAGCTGTTCCTGTAGAAGTATTATAGATCACTCATTAGGCATCCCTTGGCGAATGGGATTGCATCTATTATATCACCATTTCGTTTGTGTCGTCATTTATGATGATTTAGCCATGAATTTATTATTCCTTTTGAACTGTCAGAACATTTTGAAAGTTGTATGTATGGTGTCTGAGTTATTATGCTTAAGCTATGAAATTTTTTTCTTGAAGGTTTTGGTACATGGATCAGCGGAGGGCACTGAACATTTGAAACAACACTGCTTGAAGCATGTTTGTCCTCATGTTTATACTCCTCAAATTGAAGAAACAATTGATGTCACGTCAGACTTATGTGCTTATAAGGTATAATTATTGAGTAATTAGATTTTTCTTGTGGATTAGAGATCCGAGTTGCTAGATTCATTTTCCCTCATAATATCATGTAGGTGCAACTATCTGAGAAGTTGATGAGTAATGTGCTCTTTAAGAAGGTAAGCATTTCTGTAAATCATGAATTATAACAATTCATAAAGTTTTGTAAGTTGGATCATATATTCCTCTCTGTGCCTGTTACCTTTCTCTTTCAGTTAGGAGATTATGAAATTGCTTGGGTTGATGCTGAAGTAGGAAAGACGGAGAATGGCATGCTGTCTTTACTGCCAATCTCAACCCCAGCTCCACCCCATAAATCAGTCCTTGTTGGTGATCTAAAAATGGCTGATTTAAAGCCATTTCTTAGCAGTAAGGGTATCCAGGTACTTTTCTTTTTAAATTTATGAAATACCTTCCTGTTAAAGAAAGCTGATGAATGTGACTAAAACTATGTTCTATTTTTCTCTTATCTTAATCATCATTATGACTGGAACAGCCACTCAGCCGAACTAGTTTTAAAAAGGAATTAACTTGAAAGGCAAAATTGAAAACTGCCATACTTTCTGTACATCACCAGGTTTGCCATACTTTTTAACACGGATGGGTTTTCCTGATAGAGCTTGAATGGCGTATGTATCTGTAATCATAATATATTCGTATCACACTCCGGTATCTAATATCTGTTGAAGGATGATAATAAATGGCCAGGAAATAACTTCATCTTAATGCATGGGTGGCAATGTTTAAGTCTCTGTGATCCGTGCACTGTGCTTTGTGCTGTGGAATCTCTCTATGGAATTTGCATAGGATGTGTTTTGAGTAATATATTTTTCTTGGCCCTGTGCTAAGGTTGTGTATGTCTGCATGCTTTTTAGAGGCATTGAAAGATATCTAACTACTGATGAATTTGTCAGTTATTTAGTCCTTGATTCATCTTGGTCACCTTATGCAGTGTCAACAAAATAACAAAAATTTAGGTGAATTTTACCAAGTGCTTGAGAGTGATATTCTTTGCAGGTTGAATTTGCTGGCGGAGCATTGCGATGTGGAGAGTATGTTACAATACGCAAGGTTGGGCCTGCTGGGCAGAAGGTGAGTCATATCACTTGAACATTTTCCTTTGTCAATTTTCCGAGTCAAAGGAACATTTATATCTTTTGAATTTGGAAGCAACTGCAGCTATATAGGATTTTCCTTTTACTTCTTTGATCGCAAGATAACAATTGGTAAACCACAAATGCTTCTCCATTTTGTACCTTTCTCACAGGGTGGAGGTTCTGGTACTCAGCATATTGTCATTGAAGGCCCCTTATGTGAGGACTACTATAAGATCCGAGCCTATCTATATTCACAGTTTTATTTGCTGTAACTGAAACATAGGACACCCCTCCAAAGGGGTTTAACATGTTCTTGGCATTTCTACTATCTCTGGATTTCATTCCTCAACGGAGAAAAGATTGGCAAAGCCATTGGCTACCCCCAATTGGTGTTATCTCATTGAAAAAGGAGAGCTGGTAGAATGTGTCTTGATTGTAGAATGTATAATTATTACACAGAGATTTGAGGTAACTTATTATTTCTATATAATTTCAATTTAATTTTGATGAGGTTAATTCCAGATTACTCCTCTATTTTGACAATCACCAGCTTTACCCCCAACAGTTTCAAAAATAGTCATCTTGACCCATGATACATGGATGTTAGTTGCTTGTCATAATAGCTGACTCGTAGTCATAGGGGACACAGAGGAGCTTTCTAAGCGCGCGGCCGCAGTTTGGTTACAAATGTGATGTGCGTGAGCACGATTCGTTTAATTTTCGGAACTCAATACACGTGCTTGAGCACATTTTAATCATTTTCCTTATATGAATTTGATCCGTGGCTTTGAAAACCATCCACTGTTGATGGGATATTGCCATGGTAAACAGATTTACTTCTCTTGTATGTTGAACTTATTTTGTGTGTTATGGAGTTGGATTTTTTTTTTAAAGTTTAATTAGAACATGACTTATACGATTTGGTGGATTTTTATTTTTTTAAAATCTTACTCTTATAATATAAGGTTGGAGTCTTGAATCTTCTGTTTTATAAATAAGAAATGAAAATGGCAATTATCTCAATTTTCAACTAAAGAATTGGTGACATCGAACATTTTTTTTTTTCAAGATGAGAAATAAACATTAAATAATATAATGTTACATCGCAAAAGTTAGGTAAAAATTGCCGGAAAACTGAAAATACGGTAGTAAAGGAAGTTTTATTTATGTTTGTTTTTTCGAACATCACTTTTAGCACCTAAACAAGCCAAAGCAGGGAGAAACAAACGGACAAAAGAAAAAAAAAAAAACTTGTCGAGACATATCCATCAGACTCTCTCTTCTTGTCTGATACCAGCACAAAGCATATTTAACACCGAACAAAAACCACCCTAGATATCATCTCCTTAATTCTCAATTCAACCGAAGCATAGTTTTCTTTTTTTTTCTTTCCCCCCTCAATGGCTTCTACGACTGCCACGTGGTCTCCGAGCTCTCTTCAGCTCCGATTTGCTCTCAATTGCCGGAGTAGTTCCTGCAATTCCCCTTCAGTTCTTGTACGGTCTCGCTTCAAGAAGTTGAATCGTCCGGTTCACCTCCGTTGTTTTGGGCCGAGCGCAGAACGGCGTCGTAGTTGCAGTTTGTCAATCCGGTCTGAATCTAATGCTGAGAGTTTTTCCGGGTGGTCCGAATCGGGAAATGATGGTGAACAATCTATTGAATCGCAGAAGAAAGGAGGCCTAGGAGGTGTAATTTTTTTTTGTATTTTTCCTTTTTTTTCCTGACTTGGTTGTTGAAAACGTTGAGAAAAATAAATATAATATTTTAGACGTGATTCATTATATGATGTAAAAATGCGGCTTGAATTGATAAATAGATGAAGTTTAGAGCTTTTTAAAATTCGAACGAAATGTTGAGAGGAAAATCTAGTGCACTACTTTGCTATTCCTGCCGGGATTGACTTAGTTGACGGTGCTGTTTAATTCTGAATTGCTTCTCGCAATGGATGGTTAGGCTAATATATATGTACTGGAAGCTCAAGAAGGACCTAGTGTTGGATAAATTTGGTTTCTCTTTGTTGAGTTGCTTTTGGGGCTAATGGTTCTCTTTTTGTATGGACTAATAACAATTCTAAAGTAGTTCGCTTTCAGGGATTGTGGGAGCTGGAATTGCTGGAGTGGTTTTGTTTGCAGGGCTTACCTTTGCCGCATTGTCTCTAAGCAAGCGGAGTACCTCTAGTAAGTGGTTTTGTCTTTTTTAGCTCCCTAGAATGAATTTCACTAAGTGGGTGGTTAGTAGTTATGTCTATGTTATCATTTAGTGATGCTTTTGATTTTTGAAATTTGGTGAATGCAGGGCCAAAAGAACAAATGGAACCCTTGACAACTGAGCAAGATGTCTCGATTGTCCCTGATCACAAGATTGATAAATTTGAAGAATATGGATATGCAGGCAACAATGTGAAGCAAGATGATAGAAGCCTGGAAAGCAAGACAGGTACAGATAATGCTCTTTCTTCTTCTTCAGAAGCTATTGAAGTTGCCAGTGACAATAAAATTGATAGTGGAAATGAAACCCCGTCCACTGGCGATGTCAGTCATTCATCCAGTGGTATCAATTCCATTAATGATGTTGCCAAACAAGATGATTTGCAACCTGAATCGGCATCTGATGACATGTCAGTTGCTCCTGACACAGCTCTAACTTCACCAAAATTACCTGAACCTGAGGTTGTCAGTGGTACTGAAAATGCATCTCCCCTTGAAGGTTCAGATAGCATCCTTGATGCAAATTTACCCAAATCAGCTTCTGAGATCACCAGAGAGAACCCTATAGATGTTGAACCAAGCAGCTTCTCAAATCCAACAGACCTTGGCAATGATGGGTCAAAATTTTCCAGAATTTTCTCTGATTCTTCTTCTATTTCCAGTAGCCATGCACCCATTGAGCCTCTGGCTGCAGTTATATCAGTCAGTTCAGACACAACTGTAGAGCCCCAAATACTGCCCAAAGGTGATACAGAGACTGTTGCCTCACCTTCAACAATAAAAAATGTTGAACAGAGTGAAAAGCCACTGCTCTTGGGTGAAGACAGTAGTTCATCCATGGAAGTGCATGACTTAAATAAAAATGGGTCTTCTGGAACATCTGTGTCACCATCAATCTTTCTGTTTTCAAATGAAAAAGAGACATGTGATCTTAATGAGTCTAATAGCAGCTCATTTACTGAATCACCACCCACTGGGAGTTCATCCTCTCCTGCTGGTATACCTGCTCCATCTGTAGTTTCTGCAGCTCTGCAGGTGCTTCCTGGAAAGGTTCTGGTTCCTGCAGTTGTTGATCAAGTTCAGGGACAGGCACTCTCGGCACTGCAAGTTTTGAAGGTACTTGTTATCACAGTTTTTGTTTCGGTTTAGTCTTACATGTGTAAACTAATTGCATTGAAATTAATTATTTTACCTATTAGTGGAATTGAAATCTGCAATTCTGAATCTCAATTTTCATCTTGCAATCTATTCAGGTTATCGAGGCTGATGTTAAACCTGGTGATCTATGCACACGTCGTGAATATGCTCGTTGGTTGGTCTCTGCTAGCAGTACTCTCACAAGGTATGCATGTATCTCAATATATCATGGTTGGTTGTGATCTTTGGAATTGAGCTTCCAACTGTGAATAATCGGTGCATTTCAGAAGTTAGCATCTGCGCAGCTTTACTAAATGCAGATCAGGAGTTCTGTAATCCTCTGATAAGGCTTTTTGGTTGATTTCAGGAGCACGATGTCGAAAGTGTATCCTGCAATGTACATAGAAAATGTGACAGATCTTGCATTTGATGACATCACTCCTGAAGACCCTGATTTTTCATCCATTCAAGGCAAGTGCAATTTTTAGACATTGTTGTATAACTAACTTAAGAAGGTTTCCTGTTACTGTACGGGTCTTTGTTTTCGCATCATAATAAACTCAGTTTATATTTCAGGCTTGGCAGAAGCAGGACTTATCTCTAGTAAGCTTTCACATCGTGATTTGCTTAACGAAGAACCAGGCCCGTTTTTCTTCTCGCCTGAAAGGTGATTTGACATATTGAGCTACAATGTAGTATGTTTTGGGTAAATTATTAGATTCCTTAGGTACAGATCTTTCCCCAGGTACTAGTAGTGAATGGCAGAAATGATTTTTAAATGGCTGGTGTTGCTTCCCTATCTAGCAGGCCATTGCGATCTTGAAGACTTGAAGTTCTGAAATACTAATAAATTCCTCAAATGTTTCTTTTTTTCTCGTTTCATGCGTCTGGACCTGTTGAGACATTTTTCATGTTATATATGAGGCTTGTAAATTCTTTCTTTCCTTTTTTTTTTAATAGTTCCTTCAACAAGTCATTGTTTGAAATACTAATAAATTTCTCAAATGTTTCTTTTTTATCATTCCATGTGTCTGGACCTGTTGAGACATTTTTCATGTTATATATGAGGCTTGTAATTTTTTTTTTAAAAAAATTAGTTCCTTCAACCTGTCATTGTTTGAAAAACTAATAAATTTGTCAAATGATTCTTTTTCCTTTTCGATGTATCTGCACCTGTTGAGTCATTTTTCATCTTGTATATGAGGCTTGTATAATTTATGTATTTTTTTATTTTTCATCTTTGACTGGTACTGAGACACAATACCTACATATGTTAGTTCTACAACCGGTGAGAAAAGCTTCACAGGCATGCTATGCAGTCTCTGTAACAGTACAGAGACTGCATATGTTTGTCTTGCATATGAGATCAATTTATGTTATTTATGGTACAATGATTTGTGTCTCTTAGATACCAGTTTTTTGTGCTGCAGTCCCCTATCACGTCAGGATCTTGTAAGTTGGAAGATGGCACTTGAGAAGAGACAACTTCCAGAAGCTAACAAAAAGGTTACATAAATTAAAGCTTGGTCGATTTTTAACTTTCAGAACAGCTTTTGCCCATAATCGCAAATGCATCAATGAACTTATTTCACCTTTATTATATTTTCTAGATCCTGTACCAACTTTCTGGTTTCATTGACATCGATAAGATTAACCCAGATGCGTGGCCTGCACTACTAGCTGATTTGACGGCAGGAGAACAGGGAATAATAGCACTTGCATTTGGTGAGTCTAGTTCACTAATCATTTCTTTACTGATATCTTATCTGGAATGTGATTAGTAATATTTCCACCGGTTGTCATTTCTTTTTTCAAATAAAAAGGTTGCACGAGACTGTTCCAGCCAGATAAACCTGTCACAAATGCCCAAGCTGCTGTTGCACTTGCAATTGGTGAGGCTTCTGATGCAGTTAATGAGGAGCTTCAACGTATTGAAGCTGAATCTGCAGCAGAAAATGCTGTTTCTGAGCATAGTGCTTTGGTGGCTGAAGTTGAGAAGGAAATAAATGAAAGTTTTGAGAAGGAGCTTTCCATGGAAAGGGAGAAGATTGATGCTGTGGAGAAAATGGCTGAAGAGGCAAGGCAGGAACTGGAGAGGTTGAGAGCTGAGAGAGAGGGGGATAAAATTGCATTGATGAAGGAGCGTGCTGCTATTGAATCAGAAATGGAAATTCTTTCAAAGTTAAGGCGTGAAGTGGAGGAGCAGTTGGAGAGCCTTATGAGTAACAAGGTAGAGATATCATATGAAAAAGAGAGAATTAATACGCTTAGAAAGGAAGCTGAGAATGAAAACCAGGAGATTGCCAGATTACAGTATGAACTGGAGGTTGAGCGGAAAGCCTTGTCTATGGCTAGGTAAGGAAGTAAATGATTTTATTTGCAGATAGCACAATAAGCAATTGTCATTAGAACTGATGGATGAATAAAGAAGGATATAAAACCTGCAACAGAAATACTTGATTTGTATTGAAAAAAAAAAAAAAGGTTCCGTGTACTTGTGCATATGGGTTGTTACCAGCAAGCAAAAGAGATTTATGTACGATTATACATTTTGGGCATGGCCTAAGTTTTATTCTTTCTCATTTTTTTCTTTCTTAATGTAGGGCCTGGGCTGAGGATGAGGCTAAACGAGCTAGAGAACAAGCAAAAGCCCTAGAGGGGGCAAGAGATCGCTGGGAGAGGCAAGGGATTAAAGTGGTTGTTGACAAGGACCTTCGCGAAGAAAGTGATGCAGCAGTTATGTGGGTTAATGCTGGTAAGCAATTCTCCGTCGATCAAACAGTTAGTCGAGCTCAAAGCCTAGTGGACAAGCTCAAGGCAATGGCAAATGATGTGAGTGGGAAATCCAAAGAAATAATCAATACAATCATCCAAAAGATACTACTATTTATTTCAAACTTGAAAAAGTGGGCTTCCAAGGCTAGTATGAGGGCGGCAGAACTGAAAGATGCAACAATCCTGAAAGCAAAGGGATCTGTACAAGAGTTGCAGCAGAGCACAGCAGAATTTAGATCAAACCTCACAGAAGGGGCAAAGCGTGTGGCAGGAGACTGTAGGGAAGGGGTTGAGAAGCTTACTCAGAGGTTCAAAACATGACTCCAGGATGTAATTCTTCCTCCAGTTTGTTTCTTTTCTTGTGCGCCAATAATCATTTTTGTCAGCAATTGCAGTTTAGAAATCTGGCTGTGTATCATGTTTCATAAAATTTGCCAGTCGTAGTTTATATTATGGGCATGGGTGCTAACTGCACTTTATATAAAGAGAAGAATTTTTTGTTTTAAATTCCAAGAAATCACTAGTAGTAGGCGCAACTTGTTCTTTGTAGCATGTACTGGCATGATACCTCAATTGCAATACACGAAAATGTGATAAAAATTTATGAGTTACATTTTGTAGTAAGTGCAGCTTGTTCGGTCAACAGTTGATTACTACACAACACTTTCACTCGACCTGAATTGACAAGCTTAAAATTGCCAGATTTTAGGTGATTGCGCTGTAGCCAAAAAGCAATTTGCTACAAAAACATCAACAAACAAAAAGCAATTAAATTTTCCTCTGGAAAAAGGTAAAGGTCATTGTAGCACTCAAATTGTCATCTTTAACTCAGATTTTTAATTGAAGGGGAAAAAAAGGCAAACAACATAGGCTAAAACACTGTGCTAAATTTAATAACCCAAGTTCAGGTGAACAAGACATCTAGCAAAGTTATGCATCACTTCTTCTTCTCTCCACCTCCAGGGGCCCTACTCTTGCGAAGGGCATTAGACATCTCCTCCCGCTTCTTTTTTGCCCTCTTGTGAGTGCCAAGCTTTCTCTTTGCAACCTTCAGTGCCCTCTTGTCCTTGCCGACTTTAAGAAGCTCAATGATCCTTTTCTCATAGGGTGCAAAGCCAGCAACTTCCCTAATCACAGTCCTCACGAAGTGGACCCTTTTGCTTGTTTTCTGTATGTCAACAAGGGAGAGAAGAAGAGACCACATTATATCTGAGCATTATCTTGCACCATTAGTAAATTTGAATTCTAAACTAATTAATAAACCAAAATAGAAGTTGACACAGCAAAGTGTAAACCATTCATAAAATTACACCCCCCCCCCCAAAAAAAATTGCATTCCTGCAAAATAATTTATCTGAAAAACTAGATCCAAAAAACAAAAACTGTGAACAATATCAATTTGCAGCACAAAATGAACTTACCCCTTTGCGATCTGCTGGGCGTGGCGGCAGTTCCTTCTTCGTCACAATATGACCCTTGTTTAATCCAACAAAGAGACCAGTATTTGGCTGTTTCGGAGCCATCACCTGCTTCAATGCATACATCAATTTAAATAACCCCAACATGAAAAGGGAAAGAAAAGGAACTTATTCCATGTAGTATACATATTCAAACTATACAAAAAAAATCACAGAAAATGGATTTCAAAACTATTGAAAAATCTCTCAGTCCCATCATTAGGCAAATCACAAGCAAATGAATATGCCAAAATGAAAATAATAATAATAATAACAAGGCCATGATGAAGAATAATTAGCTACAAAAACTTCCCCAAAAAAAATATATAGTTACGATAAATTTACAGCACGGAAAAGCTGATACGAACTAACATGCTACTTAAGCAGGAGTTAACAAAGCTTACTTTAAATCAAGGACATAATGAAGGAAAATAAAGTGAAAATCTTGAATAGTATAGTTTCCATTCTCCAAAAAGAATAATAATAATAACTTTATATACAATATCTTAAATTTAATATATTTCTTGCTTCGGTAGTCTCTCGGAAGCCAAACAGAGGAAGTAATAACAAGAGAAAATGATCAAGACAGAGTGAAGGAGAAGAAGTACCTCCGACGAAACTGAGTTGCTGCGGAAACCTGAGATGGGTTGGAGTAAATTTTAGGGTTTCAGGTTTGTCGCGCATTTTATAAAGTGGGAAAACGCACCGTATGCTTGGTTCTGAATTGGGCCACGATAGTGAGCCCAATTAGTCGCATCATGATGGTCCAGCTCAATTTATTTGTGAGTAAAGCCAGTCGGCGTCCCTCGTACATTAGCCCCTGCGTTGTGGGATATTTTCTTGACAATCCGGCTGGGCACGGGTCATCACAAAAAAATAATAATAATAATAATAATTAATTAATAATTTAAGAAATATATAAAAAAAATTTTAAAAAAGTAATGATATAATTATAAATTCTTGTATAAATTTATTTTGTATAAATTGATGTGCCATGATAAAATTGGTTGAATTAAAAATTTCTTGGCCCACATGATTTATTTATATTATTTTATATTTTCATTCAACCAATAAATTAATGTCATATCAGTTTGTACGAGATAAATTTGTACAAGAGTTTGTGGTTGTATCATCACTCTTAAAAAATATTTTTTTATTTTAATTGAAATACATACATATTTTAATATTTATTTAATTCACTCATAACTTATATTTAAATCTTAAAGTACTTTAAGCCCAAATTTTAAAGTTTAATCTAATAAAAACAAAATTTTATATACTATAAATTTGTAAATATAATGAAATATATATATATAATTTGCAGCTTAAGCTCTGCCGAAAAAAGCCCCAACTTCTTATCCGACAAAAGACATGCTCATGTTGTCGAGCTTTACCAAGCTTGGTATAAACATGACATTTTACCATCCCTAACCTGAGATCACATAAGACATGAGTAGTAATTTGATTCATGTCATGATAAAATACATATCTATTTGTCTTTTTTTTGTAATATTATAAAAAATTTGTAATTGTAACTAAAAGAATAGGAAATTAAATTTGCTAGTATCGATTTTTTTTTAATAAAAGCATAAATAAAAACTAAAATCACTAAACACCAATATAAGAACTATTAAATCCCATATAATTACTAATTAAATTAATTAACACCCACATTATTGTAGTAATGCAAACTTTGAGATTATTTACTACGGAAACGAATTTTTAAAATGAGAAATTTATTTGGATTATTGAATTGTTATATTATCTTTGGAACTTGTTAGAAATTTGAAATGTTTAAAAGTTTTACAAATTTTAAAGACTCAATTTGTTTTTTACGTTTTGCTACTGTGTATCCGTTACACTGTACATCGACCACAGCCACTAATAGTGAAAAAAATTATTAATAATAGATTAATAACAAAGAAAAAAAATTGCAAATAACGGAACACAAAGTGGATGAGGATGACGTGCAATGATGCAGCTTATACATTTTAGTCACACCCATTTTTCATGTATCTTTAAAATTATTTTTCGAATAGAACAAGTAAAGATTATTTAATATGACAAAAAGGTTAGCTTTACTGGTTAATGAAAGTATTTTGAAGATTTAGGTTTTGGATTTGAGGTGTTTGTATCTCATATGGCATGCATTTGTATTTAGTTAATAAAATAATTGTTTCTAAAGAAAGCAGTGATACTACTATAAATTTTTGTATAAATTTATTTTATATAAATTAATATGTCATAATTAAATTAACTATATTAAATATATATTATCACATTTAATTTATTTTTATCATTTTATATTTTTATTAAATCAGTAAATTAATACCACATTAATTTATATAATGTGGTAGATTTGCCCACCGCCGTTCAATCACTCATCGACAAATGTTTAGGCAACCCATAATGTTTTCTCAATTTGAGCAAAATATTAAACCTAAATAGGAAAATTAAGGAACTTTTGTCCAAAGTCAGAACTTTCAACCGAACAAGATATTAAACGGTCCTAACGTTATTTACAAAAGGAAATGGTCTAAATAAAGAGCACGTGCGTCGCGTGACTTCGGAAGGCGGGGACAAAACTAACAAAACCAGTTTCACTTTCACAGCCCCTTCAAGCAAAAATACCACTAAAATTTAAAATAATTACACAAACACGCCACTGACTGTAAGAGCTAATGATGATGTTTCACGTTCCCATATACGCCTCAAAATCGGCTTCGACTTGCAGGTGGCACGATAAATTTCCCTTTCAGATTTAAAATATTCAATCATTATTATTAAACTATTAGTTTCACTTTTACAACTCAGCATTGAAAATGAAAGTTCTCGTCTTCTTCAGTTGCTGATCGAAATTGGTACAAAATGAAACTCCACGGGGATAACATTTTGAAAGTTTTGTTTTTTTCATTAATTAATCTTGTAATCGTGCTTTTAAACTTTTGTCCTTTTCTTTTTGAAGTTTATTGATCAAGATTAAATCTGGGCCGGGATTTTTTTCACTTGAATTAGATGATCAGTGGCAAAAGTAAAGATCTTTCAGTGTGCAGACAGAACCCTAATGACACAGATCCACTATCTGGGTTTCCATGAATTTCAATTTTGAGTTCCGGTGAGTGGTGCCTTGATTCTTGTACAGAAAGTTTTAAAGTCATACTAGTCATTGTTGCCATTATTATCGTTCCTACAATTCGATTATGGTATTTTCGGTTTCTGCTCCTCAAGTCATTGTTTTCATCGTCTTTTGGTGCCTGTACTCAAGAGGATTTTTTGTGGCCTGCGTCAACGGATCACCAAAGATCACCGAAGCCTGAATTCGTGATTTATATTTGAATTTATGCTAAGTGTGTGTATTTGAATTCTTGCATAGATGAGTGACCTAACTACCCGATTGAATTTGTGGAGTCGAAAACTTGTGCCATATTGAAATATCCTGTTATTTCCCCTAGTTGCCATGGCATTTTTATGCAAAATGATCTTCTGTGATGTGTGCTAGCTTACTTAAAACTATAGGCATCTATGTCTATCTTATGTGGCATCCCTCTACTCGAATGTGTGTATTGCTTGGCATGTGCCCGTTGGGCATGGAAGCGATGCCTCCACACGGCAGGCCATGACAGTGAGACTTGGGGGCTGGCAACTGCTGAAGAATTTGAACCTGTCCCTCGCATGTGCCGCTACATCCTTGCTGTCTATGAAGATGATCTAAGAAATCCACTTTGGGCACCTCCCGGAGGATACGGAATTAACCCGGATTGGTTATTGCTTAGAAAAACTTATGAAGATACTGGAGGAAGGGCTCCTCCCTATATATTGTACCTTGATCATGACCATGCCGATATAGTCCTTGCCATAAGGGGCCTTAATTTGGCAAAGGAGAGTGATTATCAACTGCTTTTGGACAATAAGCTTGGAAAAAAGAAATTTGATGGAGGGTATGTACATAATGGGCTATTGAAGGCTGCTGGGCGGGTTTTGGATGAAGAATGTGAGGTTTTGAAGCATCAGGTGGAGAAGTATCCGAATTACACATTGACTTTTGCCGGACATTCCTTAGGGTCAGGTGTGGCGGCAATGTTGGCATTGGTGGTGGTGCAAAATCGGGATCAATTGGCCAACATTGACAGAAAGAGGGTCAGATGCTATGCAATTGCGCCTGCCAGGTGTATGTCGCTGAATTTGGCAGTCAGATATGCAGATGTAATCAACTCAGTTGTGCTTCAGGTAGTTCTAGTCTTTTACCTGTTTGGTGTCCTCTTTTGGTAAAAGAATTTTGGAATATTAATGTAGCACTCTATGAAGACTTAATAGCTTCTACATTTATTTTTATTACTATTTCTGGCTTATTATCGTATGATTAAATGTTAGAGTTTTCAGGAAATTTTATAAGTGCACCATTGTATTTTTTATGTTTGCTGGTGTTGTCAACGGTTTAAGTTTTACTTGAGAGGAGGGAACTACATAATTCTTTTTCCATCATCAGTCATCGCAGAGCTTAATTCTTGTTCAAAGCTTAGAATGTATTTCTTTGATGAAAATGCTGCAACTTAGATATATTGTATTATAGTTCAGGGTAAGATAATAGGTATGGATGATATAGTAAGTTTTCAATGATTACTGCAAATATCAATTCTCTTTACTCTGACATTCTTTATATAATTACTTGTACCTACAGCAGGATCCAAGCATCAATATGTTTTTGGACTTAGTAATTAATGTTAATATTTGATCAGTTTCTTGTCTGGAGAGGATTTATTCTCATATAGGAAGCTTGCATGTGATTTTTGCAGGATTTACCATGAACACTTTTTGGAGGGAATTGAATTATGAGACAAAATTGATTTTGTCCTAAGACACGTTAGCATGCATGCATTTCTTACAAAATGTTGCACTAACTGATCCACTGAATTCATGAGCATGACTAGATTGCTAACTAAATCAGTTTCTGCTTCATGAAGAAATGCTATTTCCCTTCATAAGATGTAATGGATAAAATTTCATATGCTAATTTTCAGCAATATGTTTTGAAAGACAGTGTAAACATGTGGAATACATGGAAATCACATATGACTCAGAACCTTCAGTCTATACCTATACGACATGGATAAATATGTCAAAGTATGACATAGCAACTAAATAAACAAAATAATTTTTTTATGGGTAAGACTGAGAAACAAGCTTGCCACGCATATGTGGTATGCATGAGATTAAGCATACTATTAGCATAGTATGTCTGACTTGTGCATTGCCACTAGCGCTTATACAGAATAGAATAAATAGCATTAGAAAATGAAAATGTTTTACTCTGATTTCTCTTCCACTATATTCTGTATATTTTTTTGTGATTATTCCATTGAACCAGGATGACTTCTTGCCCCGGACAGCCACACCATTGGAAGACATTTTCAAGTCACTTTTCTGGTATAGTCACGCATCATTCTTTTTCGTCTATATTTTTAATACTTTGACAACTAATAGGCTCTTGAAATGGATACTGTGTCACCGTGAAAGGCCGACAATGTTTCACTTTCTTTTTTCAATATTTTTCTTGAAGGAAAACTGTCTTTGAAATTTAAAGTCTCGGTATAGACTAAATTGGGATGGACCATTGCAATATGTTTGGCTTATTGATCAGAGATCTTATACTTGTTTAGCAAGGGACTTCTTTGATATGTGAGGACATATATATGTAGCTAATGAGTTCTCAGTTTTTTTTTAGCACGTGAAATTTTAGCTATTGCGGCATCTGTGCAGCATACTGATTAAAGTTTTTCTTTTTGAGCAGCTTGCCTTGTATACTATGCCTAAGGTGTATGAGGGATACATGTATACCTGAACAGAAGATGATCAGAGATCCAAGGAGACTATATGCACCTGGTCGGTTGTATCACATTGTTGAGAGAAAGCCTTTAAGGTACTTCTCAGACAGAACATAAGCAGTTGTCCCCAATCCCCTTGACCAACTGGTAATTTTGGGCTGCAGGCTGCAGCTTGCTTTTGAAGTTTGCATTATTAGGGATGTATCTTAATTCCCCTCCACACCCCCCCCCCCAAAAAAAATCCCCCCCCCCCCCCCCCCCAAAAAAAAAGAGGGGCAGTACATCATGATTGCTATTAAATATAGTAAGTTAGTAGTATAATCATGTCTTATGTGTCCGTGAATGAACTATTTATTTCCTTTTCAAATTTATTGTCTATTGACTGGCATTTATAGGATTTGCCACATTGCGTACACAATGATTAATCTTATATATTGAGTGGATATCTTTGTTGATTCTGAGGCAGCAGAAAAAGTTGCATTTGAACAAGGATGAATGATTTAATCTGATTTAATATTATTTTGGTTGCAGATTGGGAAGATTTCCCCCAGTTGTGAGGACAGCTGTGCCGGTAGATGGGAGGTTTGAACATATAGTTCTTTCTTGTAATGCCACTGCTGATCACGCCATCATTTGGATAGAAAAAGAAGCCCAGAGAGCATTCAATGTGAGTTTCTCAATTTCATTATCTTTACAGGGTTGGGAAAATGGCTGAAGCCTACTTTTGATGCTAGATTATGCCTTTGTTTTATCTGGTTGGCTTTAAACAATATTTCCAGGGTTCAATATGGTGAAAGATAGGGGATCGGAATCTGGCACTTCTGGTATGCAGTGTATGCATTTGTAATAAGATTGCTCTGATTCTCCTTTCAGCTAATGCAAGAGAAAGATCACACGATGGAGATACCTGAGAAGCAAAAGATGGAGAGGCAGGAGACTATAGCCAGAGAACACACACAGGAGTACAATGCTGCGCTACACAGGGCTGTTTCACTGTCGGTGCCGCATGCTTTTGCACCTTCTCCTTATGGTACTTTCGATGAAGAGAGAGGAAATAGCTCACATGAGGGAGAATCATCGTCGCTTTTATCATCTAAGAAACAAGCGAGAGAAAGCTGGAATGATTTGATTGAGCGTCTGTTTGAGAATGATGAATCCGGTCACATTGTATTTAAGAAATCACATAGCACATAGGGATGACGATCGATGCCATTATTTGGGCATACATTGGTAAAGACAAGAAATATACACCCTGTAAACAACATAGATTCATTCATCTGTACTTCAATCTCATTAATTTGCTGAGTTTTTTAAAACCAAAAGATGATACAATATAAACGCAAGTGGTGAAATCATTCAAACCCCGGTGCTTGTAAGGACAATCAGTAAATGGAAGGAACTTGTTTGAAGAAATATGAATATGACATTAACATCCACCTTTTGCCCTCAAATTTGCTGTTGATGTATGAATAGAATGAGGAAGTCTCTAGTGAGAAGAAAGCATACCGTGTCCTCAATGTTTATCCAATAAAATGAAATCTAACTTAAAATTTGTATCACAATAAGGGAAATTTATGAAAATAACCATAGAATTTTTGTTATTTTTACAATTAACCCTCTTAACTGTTTTCTATCAACATTAATCAAACACACGCTTTTCTTCCCAAATTACCCTTCTTTATAAACCAAAAGTAACTTTCTTTCTCCCCTTTCATCAAATCAAAGGCAGCTTTCCACTCTTGAATCATCAACCAACGGCGACGGCAAAAGGCAACGATAAAAGTGAAATCCGATCATAATCTATCCGGATCCAACACTAATCGGCATCACATAGTGGTATAAGTTATTTTCTGAAGAACCTGCTCAAGAGTTTCAGTGAACTGCGAGTCGTGGGTGAATCTGGTGACAGGTTGCCTGTCGCACGAAGAGGCAGATTCATTAAAACTGTATTAATTTGATAGGGCTCAAATAATTTATTTATTTTTATATAATTTTAGGCTTAATGGATTCAGTTGTACTTAAATTGTGTTACGATAGTTGGTGGGAGACATTAGAGGATGGTCATATGGAGTATATAAATGGTAAAAATCGAGTTTTTTTTGTTGGAAAAATTTGTCTGTTTGATCAGTTATTGGTAAGAGTATATGAGGTGTTACAAATAAACCCTAATGAATATAGTATCACAATGAAAACAACTTTGAGGTCTAGTAACACATTATATCGTATATGTACACTGTCTATGGATATATTTGATGATGAAATGGTGAGGGTTGTGTTCCATATGGCATCCAATGTAGCCAATTTTGGATGCATTCCTATATTTGTGACCACATCACCTCGAGTTCCGAGCGAAGGTATTGAGCCACATGTCGATACAGAATTTCGTTTAGAGCAAATATGTCTGGCCCCGATAATGAATAAGAGGTGTTGCCAAGGACAATATCGCTGCAACAATATTACTCTCCAATCCACAACAATTATGACAACATTGATGATAACGGCATTACGTTACAGGATGATGGAGCAACGATATTTCCAATAACACCGTCATTGGATCAACAGTATTCTCTGTATCACAACAATAATTTCCGGGACAATGATGATCTTCATGATGAGACAGAGGGGAATAATGTTTGTGCAAAACCTTCTAATAGTATGAGGGGCACTTATTTCAATAATGATGGCGATGATGGAGGAGCCGGTTCTTCGAATATTTCGTCGTTTCAGTATAAGGATGAGTGTGAAAACAATACTCATGTGAATAACAGAGGCAATAAACCTATTCCTCCTATGGTTCGATCGAGAAGAAGAATTAACCCCCTCACAAGTCTTGCTCCAACTTTGCCTTTGAACATGGTTGCTCCAAGCTTTGTTAGCAGTTGTGACTCAGATGATATCAGTGTGAGTAAGCTATTTGCTAAGAAGAATGAGTTTATATTACAATTACGCAAGGTTACCTTTAGGGATAAGTTTGATTTCAAGATTGCACGGTCTACAGCGACATGTTTCGAGGCTCACTGTTGTTCAGAATCATGTAAATTGCGTATTCGAGCAACTAGAAGTTCGAAAGAGCAAAATGTTCCTTGGGTGGTGCGGAGAATTGATAATGTACACACTTGTCATAATGAGGTATTGATTGATGGACATCATCAAGTAAGGAGCCGAGTTGTCGGTCATATTATCGCAGAAAAATATATTCAAGACAAGAGAATCTATGCTCCGAATGACATAAGAGCATATATACAACAAGAATATGGTGTTCAGTTAACATACCAGCAGGCATATCGGGCGAGAGAAGTTGGTCTTGAAATAGTTCGAGGTAACCCTGCAGAGTTATACAACTTGCTCCCTAAATACTCTCACGTACTAACTACAGCAAATGAGGGTACAGTCACTCACCTCGAGCATGATAGAGATGATAATTTCTTATACTATTTTGTAGCACTCGGATCTTTCATCAAGGATTTTATGTAGTACATTCGGCATGTCATTGCTGTAGATGGTACTCATCTCAAGGGGTTATATCGTGAAAGCATGTTCGTGGCAACATGCCTTGATGGAAACAATCAATTATATCCATTAGTCATTGGGATCATGGATTCAGAAAACAATGATGTTTGAGAATGGTTTATGATGAAGTTACACGGAGTGATTGGCGATAGACCTAAGTTGGTAATTATATCTGATTGATGCACTGTCATAAGGAGAGCCGTTCTTAAAGTATTTCACAATGCAACTCATGGCGTTTGTTTTTACCACGTGAAAGGTAACATTAAGTCACAGTTTAGAATGTCTAAATCTCTTTGGGATGAATTTGAGCCTGCCTTTATTAATGCAGCAAAAGCATATGGCCACGAGGAATTTAAGAGACAACTTGAAGGGTTGTGGATGATCCACTCGGGTGCGGCTGATTACCTAGAAAATAATGTCGGTACATGTAATTGGGCAAGGTCTTAGTTTAAAGGTAGAAGGTACAATATATTTATCACCAACATCGCGGAGAGTGTTAATTCTTTCAAGAGGGAACCGCGAAAATTTCATGTTACTCATCTTGTTGATCACTTTAGGAAAACATTGCAGCAATGATTTTATGATAGAAAAATTGTGGCTGAATCAATGAGTACTCGGCTAACAACATGGGCGGATGAAATAGTCACTAAGAGGAGAACTATAGCTGAAAAAATGATAGTTCGGCCGATGTCTCCGCATCGATTTCAAGTTATAGATGGTGGGCTTAAGGAAGGTTTAGTTGACTTGCAAAAGAAAACTTTCTCTTGCAGAGTGTTTCAGCTTGATCAACTTGTATGTGCTCATGCAATTACGGCGTGTCTAAAACACCGGGTGAATTTTATTAACATTTACTCGGACTTTTACACTACAGAATGATTGGCGATGGCTTATGCACAACCAATGGAGCCAGTTGGCGATGTGGCTGATTGAGAAGTTTCAGATGAAATTCAGGAGATGCAAGTATATCCACCAGTTGAGGCACCACCACCTGACCGTCATAAAGAGCTCAGAATACCCTCGGCTGGCGAGAACGTTAACCAGCGGACTGTAAGATGCGGGCGGTGTCATGAACTGGGCGATAATTGTAAGCAATGTAAGAATCACATTGTGTCGACTCGAAATTAGTTGTATTGTTTTAATGATTTGTTGGTTAAAACTGTTATTGTTTTTTGTGTATTGTACACTTATATGTCATAAAATTTTATTTTATTTTATTTTAAATATTAAAATGTGAACATTCAAATTACATAAACTTAAGTGCGCAAATTAGAATAAAAATTCAAGTTTCAACATTCAAATTACTACAACGGTTTACAATACAATATCGTCATTAAATATGTCAACCGCAATCTTCTTTCTAAAGTATTCAACATGACTAGCGTTAAACTCTAATCTAAGCCCGAACATTAAATACATCGTAACCATCAATACAAAAACACCGCAATCGCCAGTTCTGGGCTCTTGTTGTGGCGCACTCCTAACTGCGATAACTTTCGAAGGGTCGGCACTCCGCAACTCAGGTCGAACGTTGTAGAACCCAACATATTCCAACCATCAAGGGAAGATAACTTCAAGTGGCTTGAATTTCAACTTGCATCTTTTATCCTCACGACATGTGAGTAATGAGTCATAAATCCAGACTTTGTTTTTCCGAAAGTCTACTCATGCCAGTACCCAATGCTCGCTGTCCAAGTTAACAGAGATGAGTAACTGTATATAAAAATTGAAAAACATGTTCGTTATATATGAAATTGAAAAACAACCAAGAAAAAGCGACAACTTGTACATGAAATGCAATAAAATACATATCATATCGACATCCGTTATTGATTTGGACATTGTGTGTTATCGCCCACAAAGATAACAATTCAAGCGATCGTCGAATACTAATGAATCGACCGCACAATCCATATTGTTCCATAACTGATTCAAGAACACCTAATACATAGATAACCAAGAAATGCATAAATTAACAAAACTTAAAGGCGATAATTAAAAAAAACATAAATGGTATTTATAAGTTTTGTCGGCACGTTACCCAAAAAAATGTGTTAGTATGTGTGACACGTTGAACTAAGGCATTCGGATACTGCCGTTGTTTCTCGCTAATCAAGCGAAAATACTCGTGAATATGCTGTAGAGGAACATAAACATTACGATTTAAAAGAAAAAATTTATACACAAATCCACAACACTCAAAGAACTTTGAAAATATAATTACCTCATCGCTTAGCCATCCCATCGAAGCTAAACCCAAAAGTATTTGAAAGAATGACCGCAGGTGCTGGACTCTTCGCACCACTGTCATATAACCAGCGAACCATCGATCAAACTCAGCAAACAGACTAAAATCCTCCAATCCTCTCAGTGGATTTATATATACACTCGTATTCATGTCAATTGTATGGTCCATGATTTGGGGTCGAGGTATAGGTCGGACATTCTTTTCTCGCCTTAGTGGAGGAATTATGTAAGGACAGTTATAAACATACGACGGTATGTACGCGCGGCCGAACTTACTAACGCCCGGAGGCACCTCAGTGAACACCTGCACGCTCTCCCCACCAACATCCCCGTAGAAACTATACAATGACATGGGCGTAGAAAAATTTTAATTGCCCACGTCAGTATACACTCCATAGTCATCCGGGGCCTGTCATTCGCCAAGATGAACATATTAAACAACTATTAAATTAAAAGTTAAATGAACATAATTATTAAATTTAATTATGCTCACCGAATACGAGCGTCTAGTGGGAGAATCCTTATTTGGATGTGTAGAAAATGTGTCGATAAAGCCAATCACGGTTTCTTTAAAATCTTTTAATTCCGACTTCAATTCATACACGTTACGATCAATCTTATCCAGCCGTTGTCGCACGTAATCATTAAACTGCTTTGTCCTTGACTATTACAAAAGAAAATAAGTAAAACTTTAGAATAACAGTAAAATAATAATGATTAATAAAAGAAGAATATCGTATAATATTTATAACCTCAGAATCATGTGCGTCATCAGAGCTGTCTGTCTACTCCTGGTGGTCATCAACAGCCACCTTATCCTCAGAAGTGTCATACTCGTCATGCTCGTCTGATTGCCTTGAAACCGACGGCATCGCATTGATTGAGGGTTGGTGCTGTATAAAGTATCATTTAAAATTAGTAAATGAAAAGTCAAAAATTTCGATTAAAAAATTTATAGTACTTAAATTTATAACCAGCCTTATTAACTCAGTCTGAAATGCTTGGCATGTAATTCTTCATAGTGAGCCAATATTTTCTGCTACTCTCCTTTGAATTTGGCTCAATGGTTTGTAAAATGTCTCTCTGCCATAAATTCAATTGAAAATTTTAAGTAAGTATACATAACTTAAATTTAGTAAAGTTAAAAAAATAACTAATACATATTACTTACAATACGAGATTCGTCGTTGAAGAACGAATAAACTTCAGCAAAGTTGATTCTCGAAGACGCCATGGGCTTCCATTGCACGATGCGGGGAATCTTATTCTTTGTTTTCACGACCCATGTTGACGGCAAACCTTCGATCGCTTCGTAAATGCAAGCTTGCAACAACCAAAGTGAAAAACCTATTAACACATCTATAAAATATTTAATACTATAAAACTTATTAATAAACAAAAAAAACAACGCACCTGAACCCCAAACGTAAAGCCGTAAAGATTGTACTTTTCAATATTATGATCTGGGTTTTTCAACCGAGTCGTCTTAAATTTCTCGTTTTTTTCGAACAATGCATTGTCAAGACTTTCGTATATCATTTCCCACGACACAAGATCCCATGGACGGTTTCAGAAGTACTGCATATCATCAACTTCGTTAAGCCAATCAAAATTGATTTGACAATGATTTTTTCTTGCATTTAGTACTCTATCCGCAAAATAAAAGTGCGCAATCTTTAATGCGTCCATATCGTCAATTTTATCGAATTTCAACTTCTTAAATAATTCATCGAATTCCTTAACAATGATCTTGCGATGCACACCACCAAAATACGTATTCCGTAGCCTATGCATTGTTTGGTTATTTCTTAGTTCGGTATCAACACCATATGAAAGTCCAGTAACCAGACACCATTTTACAATTGACAAGCGAATCAGAAGCTCACCAATTTGAAACTATAACTGATCCTCACGACTATATTTTTCATGGGCCACTTGCCTCAGTAAAGATTGTGCAAAATTACCCCACTAAATGAAAAACTTCGACACTCCAAGAAATGCCCAAATATATCCTTCTTGAACATATTCAACTGCCGCTTTGTTTATTTTTCGTCGATGGTTTTTACAACCGAAGATAAATTACACATGCTCGAAATTCGACCCAGAAAGTGATCGGCATAACGAAAATACATCCTACCTACTTCGATATTCGACGATTCTGATTTCGTCATGTATCTGTAATATTTATAACATTATTACATTACATTTACAACAAAAATAAATAAATTGACTTGATAGAAAAAAAATTATAAACCCACTGTAATTTGGTGAAACTGGTGCGACAGGGCACAAGGCTGTCGCACCAACTTGGTGCGACTACACGGGCGCGCGCGCGCCCGCTGTTGCCCAGTGACGGCCGCGCGCGCTCGAACTGCTGCTCAGCGACGGGCGCGAGCTGGCGCCTGTCACTTGGGCGAGCGGCGCACGCTCTAGCACTCTTCCCTGGGTAGCGGTTCCCTTGTGAATGCCAATGAAAATTGAAAAAGAAACACTCCCAAAACAACAACAACCACCACAAATACCACCACCACCACTACCATTATTCTCAAACTACAACCACTATTATTCTAAAATTTCAATTTAAATTAATGAAAATAAATAAAATAACTAACTTAGGTTTTGTTGAAGGCTGTAGATGGTGGATCGGACGCCGATGAAGGATGGATTGTCGCCGACGCCGCCGACGATGGGAGGTTCTTCGGTTTGGAAGAGATGAGAGAAAGAGAGATTGTTGGGGGAGAGATGAGAGAGAGGGGTATTTTGGTCTCAAAGACTTTTTTATGGCTAATGTTGATAGAAGTTTGTTTGGGAGATTAAGATGAAAAAAGTCAAAATTTTTATGATTATTAGTATAAATTTCCCGCACAGTAAACCACTTTTCACACACACACGAGATAGTGTTCAAGTATCCTGTATACATTAGTGAGAGAGAATTTTTGTTAATGTATATTAAAAACAACCTATCTTATACGAACAACAATATTTGGATTTGGGATTCAGCATGCATATGAAGGTGATAAGGTGATGAGGTCCGAGTATTGTAATACCAAAACAGGTTTAATACAAACTAATATATCAAATATTATTATTTTTTGGGAAATTTGTAACCTACCCGCAAATAAATTGACATTTTGCACAGAGTCCCCAACAAATTTGACTTGTTGCACTACGCACCCAAAAAAATTGACATTTTGCACCACGCCCCCAATTCCGTTATTTTCTCAGTTAAGTTTAACGATGGAGGGGTAAAATTGGAAGTTTATTCCTTAAATTAATTTTAATAATAATTCTCTTTATTGCAATTAAAATAAAAATCTTTAAAAAATTAAAGGAAAAATAATAGTGGTGACAATGTACATGTAGCAAAAAAAATTTTTTATTGCAATTAAAATAAAAATCTTTAAAAAAATTAAAGGAAAATAATAGTGGTGACAAATGTACATGTAATAAGAATTTTTTTTATTAAAATTGAAAAAAATCTTAAAAAATTAAAGAAAAAATAATAGTGGCGATAATGAACATGTAAGAAGAATTGTTTTTTTATTGCAATTGAAAAAAATCTTTAAAAAATTAAATGAGCTAAATTTTTTTTTATATAGAGGGGCATTTTTGTCATTCAATCAAAAGTTAAACGAAATTGTTAGAAATAATTAAAAAATTAACAGAATTAAGGATGTGGTGTAAAATATCAAATTTTTTAGATGTACAGTATAATAAGTTAAATTTATTAGAGATACTGTATAAAATATCAATTTATTTAGGTGTAGGTTACGAATTTCCCCTATTTCCTTCTTATTTTCACTCTGTTTCGGTAATTAATATGTGCCATTTACCCCCAAAAATAAGGAGGGGTGGGGAAAAGAAAGCGAAAGTGAAAAATCAGAAAGAAACGAATCGATATCACTTCACATTCATCATCATCATCACAGAGATATAGAACAGACAACTCTTGAATCGGTTAGCCTGTTCTGTTGGCTTCGATCTTCAATCGCCTTCTCACAGAATTATAAATGCATGGCTTCGATTCGATTTGTATTTCTTGTTTTAGCTTTCACATCTTCCTTCGTTTCTTCTTCTTCTTCTTCTTCTTCTTCAGACAGGTATAAGAAACGTAACCACCGATCTCATTTTTAATATTTGAGAATTCATTTCAAGAAATGGGTAGTTCATATATCAGCTGCTTACATTATTTTTCGTGTTTTGTTATTAATAGTCTTTCTTTGCAATGATTTTGTTTCAGTGGCCGGAAGGAATTGAGGAATAAAAAGGGAAACTGGGAAAGTGTCGTACAATTGCCTCACTCAATTAATTCTAAAAGAGTTGATCCATCACGAGTTACTCAGATCTCGTGGCGACCAAGGTCAGGTACTTACTAAAATTCTATTGGCAGTAAAGAATTTCGTATTCCTGTAAAACAGTATCTTTATTAGCATTGTATCAAATTCTGCATAAACTACTCACAAGTTTTAGTTGTAGTATGCCCCCAACATTAATTGTGTGTTTACTAGCTTGTTTACATAAAATCTGATGTCACGTTTCTTGGAATAGGGTCTTTTTATATCGCGGTCTTCTGTCAAATGAAGAGTGTGACCACCTTATTTCACTGGTATAATACTGCTGTCCCTTTACATTGAGCACGTGAATTAACATTACACCTGGATTTGTTTTAGAGTGTTTATTTTGTGCGTAGGGCCATGGTGCAGAAAAAAAGTATAAGCGCACGGGTGAGGATCCTGAGAATGTTTCAAAGAACAAGCAGAATTCTAGTTTCAGAACTGAATTAAACATAGAAGTGAGTTTTCCAGTATCTCTATATAATTAACTTCTATGTGTTCTGTGCATAAGGTATTGACAAAACATTTTGAAGTAGGTGGCATCACTGCATGCCTTTTGATAATGTTTTCTTTTTCTCAACTCAAGGCAGTTCAGATATGTATCTTTGGTGTGTGTTGGTTTGTGTGGGTGTGTGAGTGTGTGAGTATATAACAAGTCACCAACAATAAAAGATTTCATAGAGGAAGTGTTCATGCCATGATCTTGTTGTAGAAGGCTTAATCTTGTTGGTACCTTCACTTGAACTCCATACTTTTTAATGAACTTCTGGAAGGGCCTAAATATTCTATCATATGCTTACCTAGAACTTACTTCCAATCTTTGGGCATTCTAGGATGATATTGTTGCAAGGATAGAAGAAAATTTTTTAACATGGACTCTTCTTCCGAAAGGTATCTTCCTGAGTCCTGATCCTCATCTTCTAAAATGCTAGTTTTTATAGAGATTTTACCTTCTAATTTCATGGGTTGTATATTTGATGTTCATTGTCCTTCAGAGAACAGTAAACCTCTACATGTAATGCGATATGGGCTTGACGAGGCCAAAGATAACTTAGATTATTTTGGTAATAAATCCACACTAGGTTTAAGTCAGCCTCTGATGGCAACAGTGGTTTTGTATCTCTCAAATGTCACTCAAGGTGGTGAGCTGCTCTTCCCTAATTCAGAGGTGAGAGAAACTTGCTTTATCTTCTTGTATTATCATAATGAATGTAAGGTTCAAATAAACCTTTGCTCAACTGATGTTAGTTCAAATTGGTCAGGAAAAGAATAAGATGTGGTCTGATTGTGCAAAAACAAGCAATGTCCTAAGACCTGTTAAAGGCAATGCAATTTTGTTTTTTACTGTACACCCCAATGCTGCTCCTGATGAGAGTAGCTCTCATACCAGATGCCCAGTCCTTGAGGGGGAAATGTGGTCTGCTGTCAAATTCTTCCAAGTAAAAGCAGCCAATGCAGAAGAAGTTTTAATTGTTTCTGATGGCAATGAATGCACTGATGAAGATGATAATTGCCCTCATTGGGCAGCCGTTGGCGAATGTCGAAGGAATCCCGTCTACATGGTTGGTTCTCCTGATTACTATGGTACCTGCAGGAAGAGTTGTCATGCGTGTTGATTATTATTTTACATGTATTCCATTCCAATTATTGTTTTCAATAATTAGGTCAAATTTTTGAGTTTGATTAGTAATTGATCTGCTACAGCCTACTGAGATCTTTTTTGCTTGTGATGTTGCTGATAATATAGATTGTAGCAGTAACTGAGATGATGGATGTTGATGGACACATGTATATTTTACTGGGTGTAAATTTGAATAAAGAATGCAGGAACAGGAATCCTACAATGTTATGTGATGATTGGAGAGAATGAATAAATTTTGGTAATGATGATATGGATTCACAACATTTTTGGCTTTGCCCAATATCATTCATAGACATCTTTATAATCGCAAGTTTGAACTTAATTTTGTAGGGAGCTGTACCCAGAAGTAGAAACTCCAAAAATTGGAGTGTGCTTCTAAAACTAGCGAGCACACGGTATTTTTTAGCAAAAGGCGAAAGATTAATCACTCGGTGGTCACCACGAGGCTCCAGTAATCAGCCGCTTACCGCATTGGTGCGATCGAGATCGATGTGGGACTGTTAGCTCCAATCTGCAAATAGTCTGTCCTACCCTTTTGATCGTTTTATGCACACATTAAATAGCAAGGATCACGATTCTCTAAAAATACCAATGAACTTGCCAAGGCGATTAAGGGTGCGTTTGGAATTGAGGTTGGGTAGCTGTAGCTTAAAAACTACAGCATTAAAGTGTTTGATAAACACTAATTACTGTAATTTTTAATCTATGTTGATATAATTTTTCACTTATATAATATAAAATTTATTATATCTTTAATAATTTTAATAAAATTATTATTTAAAATTTATATTTACTATATATTAATAATTTTTATTTCATAATTATAATTTTTTTTTCACAATGCTACAGCACCTCAATTCCAAACGGTTCACTCATACTCGCATGAAACAGTGCAAGTGTATAACTAGAAACAATTTTTCGACTAAGAATTGTGTAGGGCCTTACGCCGGAGAGAGCCCTTTCAGAAATTCTGAAAGGCCAGGGGCAAAACCCCAGGCAGCCTAAGAGGGGGTTTGGAAATAGTTTTCAACCAGCAATAGACGCGCCTTTGATAGAACCTCACTAACGGCGTCATTGCCCCAAGCGCCAAGACGGTTTCAACGAAACGGTTGGCTCCATTTTATAAAATGCCACTAAGATTCAACAAATATCCGTAATCGATGTGGGAATTTTGGGCCTCGCATGCGGTGCCTCATTGAACATAACTAATATCTGACCAGTAATTTAAGTGCATTTGTTGGGTCTGAACCAATCAACTTATCAAAATCTAATCCAATTCGATGTCCATTAATAAAGTTAGTAGGACCGTTGGTTTTAAACTGGATGAAGAGATGACCAAATCGGGTCTTTCAGCAAATTCGAAGCGCGTTCGAATCAAATTGTTTTGTAAACATGCAAAGATAATCCTCCTAATAACCGAGCAACTGGGCATTTTTGCCAACCCATTTTGAGAAAATAACTTTGATATAAAGATTTGGTGGGGTGCGCCAGGCCCGCGCAGTAGTGCAACGCATGGGCGACGCTTAGGGTTCACAGTAGCAAGCTACTGTACTGAACTCTCCCCTCAAAAAATTAATTTAATATCGTGTGGATCGATGATCCACATATCAGATATTAAACTGATAAGAACAGATACTACACTTGATCTTAGCCAAAAGGCCGAGAAAGGTATGCTTTAATTCGTGTTATAGCTCTGCTTTTAAACCCGTGCCAGGCATATTTTATTTCTTTTGATCACTCGATGTGGGACTGAGGCAACTAAGAATGAGATAATGGATTTAGGATTCACGCAACAATAACCATCTAATTGAGATAAGTTTTCCAACCCAATGAAGATGGTGTTGTATTCAAATTTGACATCACGGGTCTACGCCAAATTGTTTGTATCAGTATTATTTGGCTTCCACTTCAGTTTTGGCTAAGAACACAACTGCAGAACTATTTCCATAGATATACAATTCTATCCTGATTGAAACTTTTTAACTCTGAACAAGGGTCTCACCATTTTTTATTCCACCAGCAATATTTGCCGGCGATGCTGGGATCACGTCCAGCTACATCGGTGGAATCTTTTTCAGTTTGCTACATACAACTGCTTTCTCAATCTAGACAGCTTTGGCAACTCCTTTGACACATTCATGTCGATCAGTTTGCTTTCTTTTATTTCTTTCTTCCCAAATTACACACAAGTAGCTAAAACCGCACAGTTACCAAAAGAGTTCTGGCATCTTTGCCTCACAGGAGCCAAAATATTCTCCTTAAGCAGTGAAGCAACCCACAAAATCCTGGTTGCTCTGGTTGCTTTCTTTGAACAACATCTGCCGTATTAACCTTGCCAAGAACCAAAGCCCAGGGAAAGACTTCCGCTTTCCATATCACTTTAAACTCTTTGAATTCATCCCGAGAACTATTTTCAGCCAAAACTCTGCCCTCGTCTCATCAATGTTTACACGATCTAACATCCTCATAAGACTTTAAATTCCTTCAAAACTCTGAATTCTAGTTTCAACTCACACTTAATGGGGAAAGAACTGATCTGGAAAAGATGGAGACATTCTTATTGAGGAACTGATCTTTCTTTTCATTCTTCCGGGCTTATGCCATTTACAATTTGGTGTAAATCTTCCCCGAGTTTTATTTGCTGTTCATTTTTTCTCTAGTTTCATTCTATGATCTAACATAGTTTATATACCAATACATAAATTTCCCAATAAATTCTAAAAGCTGATAAATCAACAAAAGGAACATTCACATCCAAACTGGTAACAAAACGAGAAACATAATCAAATTTACATAAAGTTTCTACCACTTTTATTTCACTCAGTAAATAAACAAAAAATTAGTAACCAAAATTAAACCCTTATAAATCAAATGCCAGTACAAAATTCATGTAAAACAAAGTAAAAAGCTTCTCACATATATGTGGGATATAAAGCAAGTGTGCAAATAGGTATCATCCAGAATTTACTTAAAGAAGGAAAAAAAAAACTTTCCATAGATCAGATTCACACACCAGAATTGAACTGCTGTTTAGATTCCAAAGAAGAGCTAGGTTTTTTCAAAGAACAAGAAGACTTGAAAGCCTCAATCTGTGATTGGCATTTCACGTAGTCTCCTTTGTTTTCTTCTAAGCATTTCTTCAGAGCCTCGACATCGCATGGTGACATAATCTTCTTCGCACCGTTACTCTCTGCCGTCTCCTCCATCGATTCCAATACCAAAAGTCAAAACCACCTTGTTTGATTCCTGATAAATCCGAAGAGAAAGCCCAGGTTCAGCGACTTAAAATACTTTTTGGTTATTATCTTATTCCTCCCTCTTTTTTAAGAAAGTAACATATTAGTCCACAGATTTAACACTTGTTTAAAATTAATTTTCCCTTACCAAACCCATATTTTCTAACAATAGCCTGAAATTTTGAAGAATAAAATTTGATCACAAATATGCATTCTCTATTTCTTCAACAACAGTTTTCTCTAATATAAGAAAAAGAAGAAGAAAATATTTTAGAAAAAGTGTTTGCCAAATTTTACATTAACTCGATGTATCTCTTTTATTAATTATTATCTTTATTATATTCAATTTTTTCATCACCTCTTTGTTTTACTACACTTCACAAAGCAAACATTATCTTCTCATATATATATATATATATATATATATATATATATATATATAAACACCTCTCTCATTCAAGTCACGATCTCCTTAATTTCTAATTTCACCTTGGTATCCATTACTTAATTACACTTTCAATATGCATTCTCCACATTTAGTCTCCTCTCAATGAATTAGAAACATGAACCACCAATCATCAAACTAAATAATAGATGTAAATATAACTAATAACTACTGATAGATTTACAAATTAATAGATGGGATGGATACCTTTACAAGAGTCTAGACTCTTAAAAAATTTTAAAATATAATATCATAAAACTATTGTAGCCTTAAATTTTTAAAAATGCTTCTATTGATTAGTAAAAGTTTTTTAAATCTCTCCTTGTGAAGAATGCTAAGTCAGTGGACTAATTTGCTAATTTTGTAAAGTGTAGAGATAAATTTGATGATATCCCAATTCTTTTCATATCTTTTGATAATAAGGCATTTATGGGTGTTTACTTTTACAATTGGAGAATTGTAATCACCAAGTAATAATACTTGATAAAATAAAGGTGGAAACGAGAATGGATATGGTAAGCCCCACGCCAATTTAAAAGTAGGGAATGGAAGTGTGATTCCTAAGGGGGCTTTGCAAATCAAATTCCTTTTCGTCGGACTGACTATTTTAACCCTATCAAATTATCTAATTTCAATTTTATCTTTCGCTAAAATATTTAAAAAAATAGATTGATGGTAGTGATGAATATGGATGATGATAATGAATATTGATGAGAGATTGATGATGATAATGAATATTGATGATGCTGCATCTTCAAATCTAACGAGGAAGTCACCGTAGCTAAGGGATCTTGTTCTTCGCGATCATTATGGGAATATTGATGATGAGATTGTTGATGAATATTGAATATGAATATGAATATGACATTAACGGCCACCTTTTGCCTTCAAATTTGCTGTTGATGTATGAATAATGATTTAAAGTGATTTAACTTAATTAATTAAGTTAATTAGAAGTGTTTGTTTTTATAACTTTAATGAAAATTTTTAGATAATTTTAATTTAATAAAATAAGCTAATTTTTTTTACTTTTTACTTAATTGATAAATCTGAATTAAGTCAATTATTTGCTAATGTCAAAAATATCCCTGTTTCATAATTTATTTTTCATGTCTATGCCAAAACTTACCCATAGATATTTACCCCACATAAAAATATTCATGTTTTTTCTTTCTTATATTATATATGATAAATTTTGAAATTTATGGTATTTTATATATTAAAATTCTAAAATAATTATGTATTCACTAGAATATAGTTTTACTTATAAATGTTAAAATATTGTGGTATTTAATATATTATTTATTTGACATTCAAATTTAATAAGGACACAAATGTAAAAGTATATATTTTCAGCTTTTTAAGTTGAAAAAAATAAACAACTTAATATTTTTTTTTCAAGATTCAGATGAAAAAACAAATATATTATTCAGATTCAGACCTATTCATAATTTAGACTAATTCAAGTCTATTCAGATTTCAAACAAAAAAGCAAACGCCACCGAAGTCTCTAGTGAGAAGAGAGCATACCGTGTCCTCAATGTTTATCCAACAAAATGAAATCTATCTTAAAATATGTATCACAGTAAACCACTTTCCACACACACGCGCGAGAGAATGTTCAAGTATCCTGTATACACTAGTGGGAGAGAATTTTTGTTATGTATATTAAAAACAACCTCATCTTGTACGAACATCAATATTTGGATTTGGAATTCAGCATGCATATGAAGGTGATGAGGTCCGAGTCTTGTAATACCAAAACAGATTTAATACAAAACTAATTTATCAAATATTATTATTTTCTTCTTATTTTCACTCTGTTTCGGTAATTAATATGTGCCATTTACCCCCCAAAAATAAGGAGGGGTGGGAAAAAGAAAACGAAAGTGAAAAATCACTCTGTTTTGGAGTGTGCTCCTAAAACTAGCGAGCAGCTTTACTGCATTGATGCATTCGAGACCGCTGTGGGACCGTACTCTCTTATTAGTTCTAATCTGCATATAATCTACTATCCTTTTGTTGGTTTTATGCACATGTTATAATAGCTTACGATTCTCAAAATATACTAATGACTTGCCAAGGCAAATAACTCATTGATCTTGAATTTGACGGTAAGGCTTTGATGTTCACTCACTCTCATGAAACAGTTCAAGTGCATAACTACGATAGTTCAAAATTTTCAACTAAGAATTGTAGGGCCTTATCCCGGAGGGAGCCCTTCCAGAAATTCTCGAAGGCCAGGGCCAGACCCAGGCCTAAGAGGGGGTTTGGAAATAGTTTTCAACCAGCAATAGACGCGCCTCGGAAGCTCACTGGCCGCGTCATTGCCCCAAGCGCAAAGACGGTTACAACGACCCATTCTGGCTGTAGAAGCAGATGAGTTTACAGTAATACCCCTCATTTATAACACTAACCTCAAAAGCGACGTGAGTGCGAGGGAGCGCCAGAACAAACAAAATTTGAAATCCAAAGAGTTTCACCAACTCAAGAAAACTTTCTCTGCAATCTTCAATTCTCATTCTTCCACAATTCCCAAAGTAAATCTCATTCTTTTGGTTCTGCTTTGTTACGAATCATGGAAACACCCAAACCGGATCAACTCGACCGGACCGAAGCCGACACGGGGTTGAACAGAAGTAAAAAAGCCAGAGTGATTGCAAAGATAAGAAGATTTGCAGATCTGGAGGCTGAATCTGCGAATTGGGTTTGCATTCAAAAGCCTAATGGAGAGGATTCTGATTCTGTTACCGTTTCTTTCGGAGAACAACCAAGCAGGTGAAAAAAAAAATCACTGTTTGATTTCTTGAGTTATGTAATTAGTGATAATTTTTGAGGAAATTCGATGGTGTTTGTCTCTGAATTGGGAATTTATCAACTGGATGTCATTTCTTTTTGGTTGAAATGAATCATTAAGTTATGAGTTTGATGGATATTGTTAATGAAAATTAAAGAAATGGAAATATATGTTCTATTTGCTTGTTGTCAATTCTTTGAATTACGAGGTTGATTCTATATGTGTTTTTTAGTTTTTGGTTTTAAGAACTAATCGTTCCGTGAGAAAGTAAAGTGCAGAAGTGTAATGGACTTCAAAGTTCAAATGTTGAACTTCGCATTTATTTGTAAAATTTCGGTCCTCTTTTAGATGATCATGTCACTTGCTTCATAGAGTTTTATTATTGAAAAATTAATGTTGGAGTTCAGATGGATATGAATGTTTCAACATCAAATGGATGTCGATCTTTTCTCTTAGAAAACATGTTTAATTGGATTAATAGAGACTTTCGAACAAGAATTGAACTTTGCAATGAACTATAAAACAATTAGCAATTGTTTCCTTTTACCTTTTTTTTTTTAGTGTGTACTATAATGGGTTATGGAAAGTAAAGAATGGTTTCTTTTTACATTTTTTAGTGTGGTATTATAATGGATTAGGTACTTCTTTCTCTTGCAGTCGTAAAGAGTGTTACAAATTGGATTATTGTTATGAGCAAAATGAAGGCAATGGCATAATTTTTGCAAGAGAAGTAAAGCCCCTAATATCTGAAGTTTTTAATGGTATTAATGCAACTATTGTTGCTTGTGGAGCAAAAGGGAGTGGAAAAACTCGTGTGATTCAGGTGGAAATTAAATCATCTCTGGTTTTGTTTTTCTTTATTTTACTTGTGGTTTGTGTATGGATGATGCTTACTTATGCAATAAATTTACTATGAAGGGTTCTTATGAGGAACCAGGTTTGGCAGCACTAGCTGTGGATGAAATTCTTTCTATTTCTGAGAAGATGGGAAAATCAATTACAATATCATTTTATGAGATTTTTCAAGACCATGTGTATGATCTCCTAGATCCTAAACAACAAGAAGTCCAAATACTGGAAAACGGTCAAGGAAAAATTCAACTCAAAGGACTTTCTCAGGTAAGATATATTTTGTCTTCTGTTTATTGGACTCTAGGGAGTTGAAAGGGTTGGCCTCGGTGTTTCATGTCTTGTGACCTTCCATTTTCTTCTGATTTTTTAGGTTCCTGTGAAATCCATTTCTGAATTTCAAAAATTATACATTAGCATGCATAACTCACGAAAACCAGTGCAAAAGATAACGATGGATCTTCCCCGCCGGAGCCACAAAGGCTTGATAGTAAATGTATCACCTGTATCTAATGTTCTTCCCACGGGCAAGATGAATTTTGTTGACTTGGCAGGTTCTGATTAATTCACTCCGTAAATATAATATTGTTCAACATTCCTTGTAGAACTGGTATATGTTTATATTTTTTGTCCCTTTGTTTGATGTTTCCTTTATCAGGTTACCAAGATATTCGAAGAAAGAGTACTGAAGGCTCCATATTTGTGGAGAATACAAAAGTTAATAAGTCCATATATACATTATTTAATGTTGTTTATGCTTTGAATGCCAATGAAAGTCATGTGCCATATCGGGAGAGCAAACTTACACGAATGTTGCAAGAATCTCTAGGATGCAAAAGCAAAATTCTGATGCTCACTTGCTTGGTATGCTATCGGGCCTCTGGTCTTTTTTTTTTAATTTATTTAAAATGAAATTTTTGGGTATTAAATTTGGTCAACTTAGTTTCTTCTTGTCTTTTCTGATTGTAGAGTCCATCTTTCTGCCAAGATTCCATGTATATAGTGAGTTTAGCATCTCGGTGTTGCCAAGGCATTAATCACACTGTCTCAGACTCCACAAAGAAAACCAAAAGTTTAGTAAGCTCAATGTTGCTTTCTTCTCATAAAAATCAGTTACCCAGAAGTGTTTCTACCACTAAAACACAAACTGGGAGCCAAATGCATTCTTCTACAAAGAAAGCCACTGGTGTGGCTTCTGTGATGAAAGGAAGGTATTCACTGAAGTTTTCTGTTCAAGTTAGGTACACCTCTCCCTCTTATTGTATTTATAATCAATTCCATTGATATATTATATTTTTCTCGTTACCTGAAGGAAACTGTTTGATGAAGCAATTCAGTCAACTAAATCCGAGAAGATGTCTCAAAAGGTATTCACTTTCTTACTTTTGCAATGGGTATCAGGCAATCATAGTTATGTTAATCTTTTGGGCAAATCAGATAGGCTCAAAAGTAAAATTTAGGTACTAGCAAAGATGCTATGCTAAGTAGAAATATTAAAACATCCTTCAGCTAAAACTACCACTGCGTTTCATTGACTTCTTTATTACTTACAATGAAGGGAACATATTATTGTTAGGAAAATTTTGTATTGACGTGCGGAACATATTATGTTTCTATAACCTATCATAATACCCTCTAACATTTTAATGCAGGAGAGTTCTTCATCAGATATGGCTTCAACTATCCAATCTTTGGTAGAGGAACAAGTAAGTTTTTCTCCAAAACTTATTATTTCATGCTTTGGAGGTAGAAAAGGCTGTATATGCTGATCTTTTGGTACATGTTGCTTAATTTTATTTACTAACTGCCACTTTAATGGATTCTTGTTCTTAAGGTGTTCAACCTAATAGTCATTTTGATTGGGTAAATCAGGAGAAAATAAATTACAACAGTTTACTTGCTTAAATATGTGATCCTAGATAATACGTAAAGATTTAAGTAACAACATTCTTCCTTGAATTTGCAGTTATCTGACTGATTTTAATTGATATCTTCTGTAGGGAAGCTCTGTAACTGTAGCTATAGTGGATAAAGATTCATCTTCTGAAGAGGAAAAGGCAATAATCTATTTGCTAATAATTAAAATCTCATATGAATTTATAATAGTTGTTTGACTGATGTTAACTGATATTTTATGTAGGAAAGCTCTGCACCCAATGCTATGGTGGATAAAGGTTTAACTTCTATAGAGGAAAAGGCAATAATTTATTCACTAATAATTTAATGATCTCATATGAGTTTTGCAAGAAGTTTTTGAATTAACATTTTGTTTACATCATTTTCAGGATGATTCTCCATTAGCAATTGTTTATCAGCAAGAAACAACTGAATCGGATAAGGTGGTTAACTCTTCTTTGTGGTTTAAATACTTGGCTGTCTGATGCCTCTTTGTGTAAGTGCTCTTTTTGTCTTTCCTAGGATTCTTTTCTGCACACACAGGAAAATCAAGGGAAGATTACTCCGAATGCCGATAGGAGCTTGAAGGATTTGTCCTTGGTTGAAGAAAGTATGTACATACAAATCATAAAAGCCGGTGAGCTACATGTGTATGTGAATAATTTTTTTTTTATGTGCTTTTTGCTTGTATTCTTGTGACAGGGCAAATTATAGACAAGGAAAATAATCATTTACTCATCAACAAAGATATGTCACCACCACTTAGTGAGCGACTGCAAGAAATATCTAATAACTTGAAGCAGCTAATTTCATCAACTCCACAGTGCATAGAGATCCCGCCAAAGAATGATACTTCAAATATTCAAGCTTGTGCTGATATTGTGGAACCAAAAACTCCTGACGGGAGTATGATAGTGTATGAAAAATGGGAGATCGCAAACATGAAAAGTCCTTGGGAAACATTTAACATGCGTAGTTCTGGAATGAAGGTTTTATAAAATTGCTTTTCTATTTTTGCATTCCTCTGAATTAATTACTTGGATTCAATTTACGAATTTCACTTTCTATTTTGTGTTGCTACAGAACTCCCTTGTTCAGGAATATCTAAAGCTTTTAAACACTGGTGGCAAGTAAGAAAATACTTTTTATGTCTGGTAAACAAATTTTTACTTGAAACTGTCCTCTTCTTTTGTTGTAGTACTATTGATTTTGCGTCTTAATTCAGAAATCCACTATTTTTGCCCAAAAGCTACATTTCTTTGAAGAAATTTTTTTATTTTTTATCATTGCACATCTCCAGCAATTAAGGGGAAAAAAAAAGACATAAATATTGTTTTTAAACCATGAGAAACTTTATGTAGGTGAGTGCCAAAACCCATTGAACAAAATGTAAGTGTTAAAACCGCATTAACTACAAAATGTAAGCATGAGTTCCAAAACCCATGCTTCTTGTTATATACTTTCCTCGTAGTTGACTTATTTATTTAGTTTTTTTTTTGTTGGGTCAACAGGGAAGACTTGAAAAGACTAAAGGTGAGGAACATCTTAATTTTTAAAATTGAGACGATTGTTTACTATTCACCTACATGCATGATTGATGTATCAAATTGATAAATCATGCAGGGGATTGGAGAAAAGAGAGCCAGCTACATACTTGAACTGCGTGAAGAATCACCAGAACCTTTTAAGAATGTGAGCATGAAACCAGATTTTCACATATCATATGATTCATATCTGAAACTTAGTATGATCTACATAGCAACTTAATATTTGTTTTGCAGCTTGATGATTTGAAAGACATTGGACTTTCGGCCAAGCAGGTAATTTTTGTTATTGACGGTTTAGTCTTTCATATTTCCTCTTTTTTTTGGTCTTAAAATTTCACTTTGAAGATGTATGGCACCTGGAGCTATTTTTATCTCATACTCAGCACAACTGGTAATTCAGCTAGAATCATGTTGTCCGGTGCAAAGCATGTGTTCTAGATGGTTTATTCAAATTACAAAATACGAATTTTAATAGCTTACATTTAACTAAATGTAGTTTTGTTCGTGTATGCAGATAAAGGGGATGATGAAAAAGGAAATGGAATGTCTTTTCAACTGAATATTCAAAAGATCATGTGGATTTGACTGTAATGATAGAACATACATTTAGTAGTGGCAACACGAGTTGCTACTCTTTTTTTTTTTTTTTTTTTGTTTTTTTTTTTTTTTTTTTTTTGGTGTCCTTATACTATTCCCTGTTGTGCAATGTGACTTTGGCTTGTTCTTGTATTCTAATACCAAAGTTTCCTAAATTTACTAGTTTATGTTTTTACCTTGGGTTGGCATTTTAATTTTCTTTCTATTAAATGCATAAGGGGAAGAGGGGTAAAGGGAAATACAAAAGAATGAATGAACAAACACAATAGATGTGAATGAAGACAGAAGAATGGATTGTACAAGCAAAAACATGGAGTAATTTTACAATAAGGGATTCCTTTGTAAAATTACTCCAAAATCACCACTCATATATATCATGAGAAGACTGTGACATGTGATGATTCAAACACTATAATGATTCAAGGCCTGCATTTCTGGGATCATTCGTCTCACATTCGGAGCCCTACCATTTGTGTTATTGGCTGCGTTCAATCTAAAGAGTCGCCATGGCCAACATATGTATCTGACCTCATGGCGACTCTGTTCTTTGCTCTCTGCTTCTTCTAGTTGTTTTGTTAGTTCCTCAATCCGCTCACGAAGTTCGGCTGCTCTGCTGTCAGCCAGCTGCAGGGAGGTCTCTGCTGCTGCCTGGGCAGCCATTGCAGCAGCTGCAAGTTCTTCTTTCAGCTTTATCTTGCCATTTGAAACCTCCAACGCAGCCTTTGTTTTCTCCAACTCGTGCTTCAAAATGAAAACCTAGTGAAACATCAATGCTAGGCATTTTAACTTCAATACAAGTACAATAGAAAAAGTTCATCCAGTTTGTCAGTGTACAGAAAATTTTTTGAAAGAAGAGAGGAGAAGAAAACCAATTGATAAGCATTGGTGGCAAGAGCAAATAATGCAGATTGATTAGAAAAGCAACCATGAGTATTAAATGTGCATATTGAATAGAGATATCTACCAATTTGTCACGTTCTTCAATCTCGAATTTCCCAGCTTCCACCTCCAACTCACAAGCTTTCCTCCACCTATCAACATCTTCTTCAGTTTCTTTTATCTCGGAGAGGAGTTCCTTAACCTTAAATCAAACAGAACAGAAGAACGCAATTAGAAATTGAATGAACAAGGCTCGAAAATGCATAAAATATTCTTGCTATAAATAACAGATAATTACGCTTTGAGCTAACACCCTCTCTCTGTCTTCCAACTCTTTGATGTATAATACGTTTTCTTCAATTGTTTCAGCTTGTTTCTCTGTAAGACTCTGTAGTCGCTCGGTATCTGACCTGAAAAAGGAACAATGATTCCAAACAACCACAACAATTACAGATGAAATTGATTAATTCTGTTCTACCTCCTATCTGACAATCAAAATGGAATACACTAAAACGGCAATCCAATGAAGAAACACCTAGATTCTTCCAGAGATCTCCTCAACTGTGTGATTTCCAGCCGTAAATTCTTCATCATCCTCTCTACAGTTGAGGCCTGTAAGCACAGAGATTACAAATAAAAATGTTTCTCCAACACATTATCCTTGAAGAGTACATGATCTAACAATTAACATGATGCAAGACATAATCCATTCTTCACGAAAACTTCTCTGCAGCAACAATTCTCATCTCCGCCGCCTCCATGACAAATTGAAGCTATTAGAGACATTACTAGATAAATTACCTATCCCATAATCATAGAACTTCAGCTTATGTCAAATTTTTCTTTGGCGACTATGTGTCAGTACAATTGAAACGCCACATCTTGTATTTGCAAACTAAATTCCACTCTAAAAAAATATTGAGCCTAATGGGAAGTGTAGAGTTGAGCATACATACCAAACTGACAACTTCATCTTCACACTCGCTATTATCCGATTTATTACTTGCGGTTGAAGCAACATCAGCCCCCGAACTGTCTGGTGACTGCCCATTACTTCCGGTACTCCCCATCATGAACCCAAATCCTACTCTCTGCAACCCGCGCTCCGCAAATTGCAACAACGGCGCTCTCCTCTGCTCACAATTACCTTTCAACTTATTCAAACTCTTTTCCACTGCCTCTTTCTCAACCAATGCTACCCTCAACAGAGTATTTATGTCGCGATTCTCTTCCGTCAAACTCACCACACTCTTCTCCAATTCCTTCTTTTCCATGTTCTTGCCTTCTTTAAACTCACTCACTCTTGCTTCTGCTTTGCTTGCTAGTATTGCCAGAGCTGCTGTTTCTTCTTCCCATAATGCCATTGATTCTCGGTCCAATTTCCTTTCCACCTTCCGATAGCCACCGCTGCTTTCTCCCTCAATCACTTTCTCATCATCTAAGCATTCGATTATGTTCACTAACTTCTCCTTAACTGATTTAACAAACTCCAATCCTTTCAACAAGAACTCCTTTTGTTCTCCCTTCTCGAGTTCGAGAGTTCTGATCATTTCTTCAGAAGCTTCTGCTTCACGCCTGCTTGCCTCTTCTGTTTGAGCCATTTTATCGCGCAGAGCGTCTCTTTCTGGCGATATCTCGTCCATCATTTTCATTAAGCTTCCGCTGCGATTGGTTGTCTCGTCTTTTCCTTGCTGGGGAACGAGTATATTCTCCTCCGACGCAGCAGATTTTGATTGGAGGCTTGGGTATGCCGGGCGGAGAGAGTCGAGCTCGGCGTGAAGATGATCAGGATCACGGATGCAGGCTTCCGGGTCGAGCGGGGAATCCGAGCCGTCGATGGGATCAGTTGGGGAGTCTGGACTGTTGATTTCGGGCAGTGATGGATTCTCAGAAGTGGTTCCCATTGTTAATAGAAAATAAGTAAGATGATTAGGGAATTCTCATTACATAGCTGCGAAAGCTACCAGTCAAAGAAGTGGAGGGAAGGACGGTTTGGTAAGAAAACAGTAAAATTTGAGTCAGTTTGGGTTTTGGCGCGGGATTGGATTTTTTTAACACCCCCCGTTCGGATGCTACTTAGGAAAGTTACAGAAAGAACCGAGGATACATTGGGTATTTTCTAGCTCCGCTATTTTGGTTCTCTGCTCTATACAGGCTTTCGCTAAATTAGATAAATAAAATTGATCTGAGCATTGGGTTATTTGGTGTAATTAATTTTTTTTTCCTTTTTTGTAGTATTGAAAATGATATTAAGGTTATACATACAAAATTATTAGTTAAATGAAAAACAAGTAATTTGTCGGTAAATTAATAATAAATCATTTGAACAATGTGACAACACAATATAAAAAATCATAGTATAGTGTTGCCTAAGTTTATACAAACTGTTTGCATTGCATGAAAACTTAATTGTGGATTTATGACCAATTATACTTTAAATTTAAGATGGTTTCATTATTATCTCATAAGTAACAAAATTGAATCAGACAGTCTCATCATATTCTTTAATTAACTAATAATCTTATTTTATTTCTTTTATAATATAATTTTTAAAAACATACCTATTAAAGTAATTTTATACTTTCTTAATGAATGCTTGTATTAATAATCAAACAATTAAAAATTTTATAGTAAGATTTCTACTTATAAAAGTTATATTAACAAAAACTCTATTTGAATAAGTTTTATTTGAAAAGTTATATTAATTATTAAACATAGCTTAAGTTCTTTTTTAAATTTTTATTGTCGTTTTATTTTTTTTAAAGTAAAGTTTTTGAGGTTTAAATAAGTTATTTTATCTTTCTTAGAAAGAGTTTAAGTTTTTGATTTTTAAGAATAAAGATTGGATAATTTTTGCATGATTAAAAGTATCAATTATTTATTTTACATTCTTATGTAACAGAATCATAAAAACTTATTTATTAAAATAATTTGATAAATTTAACTTTAATTAACAATTAAGGACTTGACTAGCTTACAGAATCTGTAAGATACAGACTGCAGCATCAGCCGTTGGATGTGGGGTGAGAAACTAAACAATAGAAGATCGGATGGTGGGATGACGGGAGATGTTTGTTACAGAATCTATACCATAGACAGGTCCAACAATTAAATAACTAAAAACGTTTTTAATAAAAGCTCTCTATTTATTAAATTCTATTTAAATAAGGTGCGTTCAATTTGATCAATGAACAACGGACGATGCACGTCAGTCGTCAATGTTGGAACCCTTACGTGGCACGTAGCCGCTCTGATCTTTTTGATCGCTTTTCCCGAAGATGCTTTCTAATTAAGCACTTTTCAGCCCCTCCGTACACTCACAAGCAACGCCTCTGTTTTTCAAAAAGTAGGAGAGCAAATAACACGGTAGTCCAATGATAAAGCACAACTTTCCCCTAATGCAAAGGCAATAGCTGAGTGACTCACCGAGTCCACCACCAGAACTCGGAAATATTCGTCAGTCGTTCAACCCCTTCAGATTCCCATTCGGTGCTAACTACAATCATAGATGGAGAATTTTGAAGAGAATCGACAACAGCGAGTGGTATCTGATGTGGAGGAAACTATATTCGTTGCAGTGGGCAAGAATGTTGAGAAGAACAAAACGACGGTGTTTTGGGCTCTCCAGAATTTCGCTGGGAAGAAGATTTCCCTGCTTCATGTTCACAAGCCGTCACATGTTTTCGCATTCAGTAAGTTTTTTTTTAAATATTTTTTTTTAACTTAGAAAAATAGATGCTTGTAATCGCTCAGTTGTATTTATCTGCTTTTTGTCGTTTATTTTGTGTTATTATAGCTAATAAATTATTAAAGTTCCCTAATTTTGCTTTTAATCGAGGAATTGAATTGACTTTCTATATTCGAATTAGACCTTATCTTATACGGACTTTGATTGTGTCTTAAAATTCTTGAATTGTGATGATTTTTTTTTCCCTGTTGCTGTTGTGCAGAGGAGAGTAAATGTGCTGTCAATGGACTGAAACAACATGAGGATAAGATACAAGTGTTCAATCAATACCTACTCCTACTGAGTCAAGCTGGGGTATTGTTTCGTCTCATAGTTTTAATCAGATTTGTTAGTTTTGATTGTTGATTTTTATGCTTTATTTTATTGATGGATTTAGAAGAATATTTGCCCGTTGCGTGACATGCTACACTGTTGAATGTTTGATATTCTTACTCATAAAGCTATTTGTTATTTGAATTTCTGATAAATGGAAGGTCTAAAGGGCATGTTTGCGATTGAGATATTGCGACTTTTAATTCATAAATGTTCTGAGTGGAGTGGAATTGCTGGTGGGTGTTTACCAAAAACTTCAGTTGTGTTCTCAATTCCTAGAAGTTTGCAACTTGTTAAATATTGGAGCTCTTTCTGGGAGATGGAGTCAGCAAAATAGTTAGTTGATCAGATAATGAGATTTCATTTATGTGATCTCATTTTCTATTTAAGTAATGGCTTTGTTTCTGTAGGTACAGGGAGATTCAGTATGGATAGAGAAGGACAACGTTGAGGATGGGATTGTAGAAGTTATCACTCAGCAGAATATTAGATGGCTTGTTATGGGAGCAGCAGCAGATAAACACTATTCAAAGTATGGACCATTTATCAGTTACCACTTCTAATTCCCTTGGTTACTGAACATTTGATTAGTAGGACTAGTCATCAAAGGAAAGAAAAAGCACTCCGATTATATTGCTGAAATATTTATGGAACTTTGAGATACGTTAATGTCCTAGGATGCAGCTGAAGAAGAATTGTATGTTTTGACTATTCAGTATTGCTTAAAACGCAATTTGTTTTAGTTATTCTTTGCATAGAAGTTCTTCTTATTTTGATAGGAATTTGTGAGTTTAACTCATAATGCTCTCTGATTAGTTGAAGTAGTTCTTGTAGCAACTAATTTTCAAATGGGTTTCTGCTTTTATTTTTGCTGTCACTAACTTAAACTTATTGAGCTTGCAGGAAACTTCTTGAGCTAAAGTCCAAGAAAGCAATTTTTGTATGCCAACAAGCACCAATATCTTGTCATATTTGGTTTTGTTGCAAGGGTTGTCTCATCTACACAAGGTACTTTTGGCCCTAGAACCCATAGAATTCTTATTTTTGTTTGATGCTTTACTTATCATTGCCACTCACAAAAGGAGCAATAAAAAACAGGAGTGGCAGTGAAAATAGATCAGAACTAGAAATTTCCCCTACATTTCTGCTGATGAATTCAAATGAAGAGATGAAGCAATCAGGGCACTTGAAATTGGAATCCCTTGGATATAGGCTGGGATTTCCTGGTAGGCTTGCCAACCCTGGTCTTTTTCCTTTTCCTTATTCCATGGAAGAGATTTATCTGTTCTTTGTCTCTCATATGGAGCATATCAAACTGTTTCTAGGGATGCTAGAGAAATAACTTTGTTACAGGGCTGTGCAGATGTGGAGGAAGATGCTGATGATGAATTGGAAGAAACATCTTGTTGTTCAGTACAGTCTAGCTGGTCCTCCAACAGTCTGCTTGGCACTTCAAAATCAACCCCTCTGCTGACCGATGAGGTGAGAGTAACAAGATGATGTTGATCATCATAAATTGACATTTTATCTTTTCATGCCCATATTTGAATTGTATTGTGGAAAAAAACACCCATGAGGATACAATTAGACAATTGTTGAAATCCTGAACAATTTACATTATGAAGGCATGAATAACTGGTTTTTGATTTTTGATCTTGAACAATTGGTTTAAAGTTTAACCCATTTGATTCACGTGCCTTTCAGGAAGAGAAATCTCAAAGCAGACTAGAACAAGCTAAAATAGAAGCTAAGAACTCAAAGAAGATGGCGTATGAAGAGGTAGTGAAGCGATGGAAAGAGGAAGACAATGCTGTGGAGGCTAAATGCAAGGTAATCTTTAAATTGCACTTTATTTTCTCCCTTATTTTTTGTCTTGCAATATTGGATTTATTGATTTTTTCTCTCAAACTTCTTTTAGTCTGTTTTTGATGTCGTATTTTTCCTTCATTTAGTCTGTTTTCCTGGGGTTGAATAATGGTCTTTGTACTTTGACCCTCTTTTGATCTTAAATACAAGACTATCTTGGCTAAAAATGTGACCTTGTGGTTTATCAGTAAGCCAGACTGAAAATTTGCTACTGATTTTGACCACCGCAAGAAGAAAAACAAAAAAGTTCTGCTTCTTTGTGTCTATTTTTTTCTTTATTACTCTGATGCTCCAACTATGTTTTAGAGTTTTAACAAAACATTCCCCTTATAATATAGATCACACACGTTTAATCGCTATCAGTCAATTCCCCTACTAATGGCCTCCACAACAAAGGAGAAAATGACACCATGGCAATTGTTATTGTTATGAGAGACAAATGATTAAGAAAAATTGTGATGATGATCATCTGGATATGATGCAATTGAAAAGCATGTGGTTTCTTTTGAAGCTTTTCAGCTGGTAATAAATATAATTTATCCTTCTCATCTTTTTGAGCTATCTAATGGTCTTCGTACCTTCTTGCAGGTCAAAGCAATGCAAAGCTTATGTGTGAAGGAGATGAGCCAAAGAAAAGAGTTGGAGGAATTACTGGCTAAAGAAAAGCAAGAAGTACAGAGAACAAAAAACCAGCACGATAAAACAGTGAAAGAACTTCAAACGGTCCAGGACCAGAACTCAGCACTTGAAGGCCAACTTGCTGAACCCCATTCTGTGGTGAAGGAGCTGGAGGTGAAAATCATCTCTGCTGTGGAACTTTTGATCAGTTTTAAGCAAAAACGAGATCAACTGTGGATAGAATGTGGAAATGCACAAAGAAGGGTCAGAGATATTAAAAAATCGATAAAAAGAGAAGCCGTGAGCTTTTTCCAGCCAGGGCTTCTTGAATTCTCTTTCTCAGAGTTAAATGAGGCCACTAACAGTTTTGAACCATCCTGGAAGATTGGGGAAGGAAGATATGGAAATGTTTATAGAGGGCTCCTTCGCCATTTGCATGTTGCTATAAAGATGTTTCCATCTTACGGCCCTCAAAGCCACTTGAAATTCCAAAATGAGGTAAACCTTAAAGAACTTCATATTACTGCTAGCTAAGTTATCCATACAAACTATATGTTATAGTCAATTTTGGCTTATAATTATCGTAATGCATTTAATCATAACCATAAATCAAGAACTTCTAGCTTTTGACTTGGGTGACTGAAGACCTCACTGAAGAATTCTAAATCCATTGAGAAGTTCATTAACTAAGACTCCCTTTGCTTGTCAAACTTCAGGTGGAGGTTTTGAGCAGAGTAAGGCATCCAAACCTCGTAACGCTAATTGGAACTTGTCCAGAATCTAGGTCTCTTGTTTTTGAGTACCTCAGAAATGGCAGCCTTGAAGATTGCCTTGCCTGTAAAAATAAGAAGAGTCCACTCCGTTGGCAGACACGAATGCAGATTGCCTCTGACGTCTGCTCTGCCCTTATCTACCTTCACTCCAACGAACCTTGTATTATCCATGGGAATTTAAAACCCTCTAAAGTCCTCATTGATGCCAACTTTGTCAGCAAACTCAGTGACTTTGGCTTCTTCCATTTGATTCCACAGGGTGAAAGTACCGGAAACTCCGCATTATGTAATGAATCTAACAATGACTCTGCCTCTGTGTACATAGATCCTGAATATTTAGAAACTGGAAAACTTACGCCTGAGTCTGATGTGTACTCATTTGGGATTATACTGTTACGACTTTTAACTGGGAGGCCAGTTTTGAGAATTAAAAAAGATGTGATATGTGCATTAGAGAAGAGAAATTTCAATTCAGTATTGGATTCTTCTGCTGGTGACTGGCCAGTTGCAGAAGCAGAACAGTTGGCTCACTTGGCATTGAGGTGTTGTGAGAACAACCGGTTGAATCGACCAGACCTTGTGTCAGAAATATGGAGTGTGCTCGAGGCATTGAGGGTTTCATGTGTATTCCCGGTATCATGCTCTGGTTCAAGGGAACATCGCCGGATTCCCTCTCATTTTGTCTGCCCAATTCTGCAGGTAATAGACTAATACTTAAAGCATTGGAGGCAGGATGTGAATATTAGACTCTTGCCAATTTCATTTGATTGTGGGGAATGCCTTTTCATCATGGCAATTGCTTGGAATTTGCAGGAAGTCATGAAGGATCCACAAATAGCAGCAGATGGTTTCACCTACGAGGGTGAGGCAATTAGAGGATGGTTAAAAAGTGGGCATAACACTTCACCCATGACAAATTTAAAGCTTGAACACTGCAATCTTCTCCCTAATTATGCTCTTCATCAAGCAATCATAGAATGGCAGCAACGATGGTGAAAATTTTTCTTCCGACTTCTGTAAATATTGCTGCTCTTCTGATGATTACGCACCACCACTTGAATAGAAAGCATTAAATCATGTTAAATTATTTTTTTTCTTAATACAAATTCAATCATCTTAATGTGATGTGCATTTTGCTGAAATGGTTAATTTCCCACAGAAAGGAGGCGCGCTTCGAGAGCCTAGTGGGTTTTGGGCGATTAATAAACGATGATTTCTCTGAAAGCAACAACCACATCCACATAGAAGAATCTGATTATATATATATATATATATATTGCATGAACAGTTTTAAAGTTATTTAACAAAATCTTTTACCAAACGAATCTGATTCTTTGAAGTGCCTAATAAACGGGATGATCAAATCACTGCATTTAGAAAGACCACTATCATCTAAACTAATGGACACAAGGCCCACGTGAGAATGCGGAACGGCCCGTTTACAATGCGTGTTTTCACTCCCCTTTACAGCGCGTCTCGCAAAATGCCACAATGTCATTATGGTAAACTTTTTTTGTCCAATTTTTATAATTTTTCTTTTATTTTTAGTTTTTTACTTTTTCTCACACCATAGGCATAGGGGGTTCTTACGTTCTGTTTTCAGCTTTATATATTTTCACTCACATTTTCTAGCTCCCTTCGAAACACTCTGTTCTTTCCTTCTTCTTTTTTTTTTTTTTATTTTTTTTGGCTCCTTCCCTCGAGTTCCAGGCCGATCACTTTCTCGCCGACTTTCTCTCGCGCCAAACACTTCCCCAATCACCTCCTCCACGACTCCGAATCCCTCCGATCGCCGGAGATTCTCTCGCTCTTCATACCGATCTCTCTCTCACTCCTCCACTGGTACGTTCACGGATCACTTAACTTCTCTTTATGTTATTTGTCTATTTATACAATTCAATAGTATATGATAATGATCGTAATTACGTAACGCGAAACGCTAACAATCTTTTCTCTATTTTTTTCATTTTTTAAGTATTAATGATTCAACGTGGAAATCTACTTGTTGCTCTGTTTGGTAGATGAGAATAACTTGTAATTTTCCTTTCGAAAAATAATGAAATCTCACATAAGCTAAATTTGATTTTAGAAGAAAGTAAGAATTTTTATGAGGGAGGTAGTCAATATGAAATCAAAGACTCGAAATTTTATTAAGTTCTGATTCTGTTCGTTCTTATGAAACCGCGATTGATTTTATTGCTTTTGCATTGATCTGGTTTTGTACTCGTTAAGTTTATAATTAGTAATGTACCATTATTGTGTTCTATGTTTGTGGGTTCATTGCGGAATTATAATTACTGACAAACTTTGAGTTAGTTGTATTAAGGTGCTTGAGAATTATCTATTTATTCATTCATAGATTTATAGACTCATGGCAGTCAGCATTGTTGTCAAAGGGATATGCTCTTTGCAGCCATTTTGTTTCGGAACAGTTTGGTAGGGCAATGATCCTATGTTGGTTCAATTTCTTGTGTGTTTGAGAATTAATTTTTTCAAGACGTATATATGTGTCCATTTAGTTTCCTTACAAGGACTATATGACCAAGCAACTAATTGTGAAAATAATCATCATGAGAACAAATTCTTTGTTGAAATAGATTGGAGTGTGTATGTTGAGATTTGCTCATATGGTGTTTGTTTGGGTCTTTATTATTGTTATGCCTGTGTGGTGTGCTTGCCTGACATTTTTTTTTTCTTTTTTGGTCATTCTTGTGGGATGTATTGTTAGTCAGCTGGTGGGATCTAAATTTTCTGTTAGCATAAATGCCGGTTGCAAAGCTCAAAGCCTCTAGTGTCACAGATGTGGTGAAAGCAGAGGAGGGAAATGATTCGCTGGATACTTTTATCAAACAAGCAATTGGAAAGGAGCCTCTTCTTTCTTTTTCAAGAAATGGGGACAGCTCAGTTCAGTGGATCCAGTTACTCCAAGCTTTAGATCAGCAAGGTAATAACAAACTTTTAGCAGTTTGAAATTAGCAACTTCATAGGAGGAAGAAATATTAATTACAGCATTGCCATAGTATCCCATGCATTGATGTTTATTGATTTAGATTTTTTTTTAAATTTTTTTCCTGTTTTAAAATGTGACTATCCTTGTAAAGGATCTCAACCTTTAAAATCTCAAAATGTATGAGGCTGTTCCTGCTATAGCCTAGGCCATTACTAAGGTCAGTTGTGGGCCTGAAAATTTATGTCTCATGAAATTGTATGGGTTTGTATTGTGAAAGAAATAGGTCCTACTTGATGTTGAAGCCATTTATGTTGATTCTATTTCTTTTCTTTCTTTGGGCAGAACTTCCTGGTTGGCCTTTGCTTACTCCTTTGAAAGTGCAGATGCAGAAATGTGACAAGTGTTCTCGAGAATTTTGTTCAACCATTACCCATAGAAGACATATACGCGTGCATCATCGGTTGAAAAAGCTTGATAAGGTTTCATTACTTTTCCGCAAATGTAATTTATTTTATTTGTATGTTTGCATTAATAATTTTTTGTGTTCAAACCAAGCTGCTTTTGTTTGCTAATTTTTTAGTCATCCAAATATTTGCCTTCTCTCTTGTTTGCATACTTATTAATTTATTTTTCAATAGTTGCTTTTTCAATTATCTTTGATCTTGTTTCTGGTATTTGGAATTTTATTGTAAGATTTTGTTTTCCTCTTGTAGGATTCTACCAAAAACAGGGAACTGTTAGGAGCATTTTGGGATAAGGTGATAACTTTATTCTGAGTTACTTCATGTGCACTTTTCCTATTTGCTTGTGCTGCTCAATTGCCTCTGTTTTGTGCAGCTTTCTTTGGATGAAGCTAAGGAAATCTTATCATTTAATAATGTGTCATTGGAGGTAAAATATTTGTCTTCCCTTGCTTGATTGGGTATATCCCAAATTTCTATAAGTTTGAGATTCCTGGCCTTTCAGGACAAAAAAAAAAAAAGGGGCTTCCTGGTTCACTTGCTGTTTCTAGAATGAATGACTTTTACTGTTGTGATAATATTATCTATTCACTGATTGGTTACTCTTTATCTGTGAGAAAGTATGCAGATACTGCATTAACATTTTTCCAATTGAGCTTTTCATCTTGTAAAAGATTTTTTATGTAACTTTTTCTAAATGCTTTGTTCTTTTTTGTGAATATCATTTAGGAAGTTCCAGGTTCTTCCATTGTAAAATCGTTGACGGCAGTTATTCGGAAACCTGGATTCTCTTCTCTCCCGCAAATTTGTTTGAGGGCTGGTTCTGCCCTTTTGGTAAGGGAACATCTTCATTTCTCTTTCATTTCTTTTTGAGATTAATTGTTTTTGATCTGTTATATTGTTTCCATTATTTTTTAGTATGTAATTATATCTTATTTTCCTTGTAGGATATTGTCCAAGCTAGACCCTCTAGGTTTCCTATATCATCTCAAGAACTATTCAGTATTCTTGATGATGCTAGTGAAAAAACATTCCTATGTGGGACAGCTGTAGCAATGCAAAAATATATATTTGATGGGGAAGCAGGGAAGATTGGTCTTGAAACAAAGAACCTAGTTGCTTGCACTAGCTTCCTGGTGGAGCAGTTACTGGTACTTTCTCTTTCTTCTGTTTTATAAATATTAGATTGGTTAATTGACAATCTGTATGCATCTTGAAGTGGTATGGTTAAAGAGGTATTGTGGGCAATCTTGAACAACTTGGTCAATTGTTTAATTTTTGAAATAGGCACAATTTTGCATTTAATTCTTATAAATGAGATGAGAAAAGTAGGAGTAAAGGGAAATTTCTTTTATTTTTTATTTTGATGGTGTGTTGCAAATTAATTAAGAGTTTTTTCTACTCAGATTAAAGCATGGCTTGCTGACAAGGATGCGGAAGCTTTGAGGTGCCAGAAATTGCTAGTGGAGGAGGAAGAAGCTGCTCAGAGAAGGTACATTGTGCTACTTGTCTTTCCACCCACCTTTTTCTTTTTGCTTTCTTCATCCATATCAGAGAGTCCGATTCTTTCTTCTTTGTTAATTATAAAAAATTAAGAGAGAAAACCTTTCTGGGCATTATAAGAGCTAATATACTTTATATGAACCTTAGTATCTTTTAGGGGCTATGCATCCCTGCCACCCAAATTCCTTCATATTTTGTTAATCTTGAAGCTTTTAATCAATAAATTTGAGAAAGTCTAGAAAAATGAAGGACACATAAAAGCAAATAGAGAAACAAGCAAGTACAAAATTGTTGGCTCGATTTTTCTGGGTCAGATAAAGAGAGCAAGCAGTGGAGCTGTCACACGATAGAATATCTCCTTAGTTAAATTCCTTCAAGACCGAATGGTAATCTATGAGCCTGTATGAGTGACTGGCCTGGAATTATTTAATGGAACAAGTCGGAAATTTTAAAGTTCCAGATGGTGTTCATCAAATGGACATAAATCTATACAAACTTCAAATAAGTTATCATACTTCAAAGACCTAGTTAGCAAGATAAATGACCTTGGTAATGCTTTTTCAGAAATCTAGTTTGGTGTGCTTCTGCTTTATTTATATTTTATGCAAAATTCCAACAGGCAAGCTGAGCTTTTGGAAAGGAAAAGACAGAAAAAGCTCAGGCAGAAAGAACAGAAAGCAAAGGAACAAAGACATGAAGAGAAGACTGATGATACGTTGGAGTCCGTGACTCTACCAGAAACCTCAAGCCCTTTGGCTACTTCTGATTCTGATGCACACAATGCAGATTCACTGCCGGATCATGATCCCTCGTCTCTTGAACCCTTCTCATTTGCAAACTCTGAAGATGATGTGGATTATGAAGTTCAGCCTGGGTCTGGCAATGTTTACTGTGATTTCAGTATTGATAATAATGTTGAACGACAAATTGTACAAGGAATTGGTCGTCGTCATATGTTTCTTACTCGACGGCAGGTGCCATCGAAATCACAACGTGGTCTGCCGACTGTATTTCATGCGAGTCAAACTTCTGAGGCATCAAAGCTTGGAGGAATCCACAAGCATGGAATCAACAAGGATTTAAGGGCTGCTCCATCGGTCAATGGCAACAAAGTTTGGAGCCGGAAACCAAAACCAGAAAATGATTTGGTGATTGTGAAATCTAGATTACTGGAAGAAGTCATAAACCAACCAGAACAAAGTAAGAATTATGAGGTTCTGATTGGCTCTATATCTGTCACGCTTGGGAATTGTAATCCAGCTGAAGCTCGAGATGATTGCATGGTAGAGCATCAGATGCCAAAGAAGCACAATATTCCAGAGAAGGCCAAATTTGATTCTAATCAATGTGGCGCAAACAGGCAAACTGTTAAATTCTGGAGACCAGTGAGCCGGCATGGGATCAAAGACCCACTGCCAGTTCAAAATGGTAGTAGAGATTTGGAAGCAGATGTGAATGCTGGACAGGCTGGTGATCAGACCCTATCTAATGAAAGCAATCTAAGATCGTGCTCCGTGGATGATAATAGTATTGGGATTGAGAACACTTCACCTGTGGAGGGCAGTACGCATGCGAGAAACTTGCCGTTTAACATCCATGCCGCAAAAACTTTTCTCTCAGAAAGTAAGTTCTATTCCTTTTTGTGTTTTTCTTATGCTCTCAAAGTGTATATATGTAATCACATTTTTTTATTGGTTACAAATCTAACACAGGATGGAAGGAGGCAACTGCGGCCGAACATGTGACATTGGTGCTGCGCACAGAATCTGAATCTTCAAGATATCCAGAAGTTCAGGGTGACTTTCAAGTAGCAGTTTTTCAGTCAGATTTTCACCAGAGAAGTGTTTTTAGCAATGCAGAGAATCAATTGGTCAATGCTGTGGCTCTTCAGTCCTCAACCACGGGGGCTCCTATATCCCCCAAGTTCAGAATAAAACCCGAAAAAGGTCCCAAGATAAAATATATCCCAAAGCATAGAATCACTACCTAATGGAGGAAGAGGGGAGGATTATTTAGTTATAGGAATGTGCAGAGTTTTAGTTGCCCACCATATTCTTATCAGAGGTTCCAGTTTTACCAGTGGTCTTCTGTCAGAAAATTGAAAGGAAAGAAAGGCAAGAAAAAGCAAAAAAAAAAAAAAAGTTTTGCAGGAAAGTTTTGGTCCCGTCCTTTTTTTCTCAAAGCATTATAGCAGATTATATATATTTGGGTTCTTAGTTATGAAGATTGTTTCTGTAATAAATTTGGTTTTAAGCTATTGCTAAGGTCATTTTGTGCTCCCCTAAGTCTCTTACTTCTGTGTCCATTCTTACAGAGATACTCTTCTTTTCAAGCTAGTTAAGTTAGGATATTAAGTTTGAAAGTAATAATGGAACTGATGACTCAGCTTGGTTGTTTTTTGTTTTTGTTTTTGTTTTTTTCATCTGTTGTTCTATTGGGCGACAATTTTAATATGTTGAATCGAGCGTACGGACTTCGGCAAGATGATTCGCACCATCGCAGCCGTAAGCCCTAATCAAACTCATAGCCACAGATTTTTCAATGGTGGAAAGGAGTTCATCTGGACCTTTGAAGGTGGTTAGTTGCCAGTAGCATACCCTAATGGCTAAAACGCATACCCCACTATAATCCCGAACGAAAGAAAATTTTGGAGTAATATGAGGACGTATGTAATATCATTACTCATTCATGTCATTACTCTTTCACCAACATCAGCTACATAAAAAGCCATTGGTAATACTAACATCACTCGCCGAAGGTTGTATTTAAGATTGAGTTGTTATAAGTTTTAAGATACAATTGTTATGGAAAAAAATTATCACTATAAAATAAAAGTTAATATTATGTAAAAAGTATAATTTTTTAATAATAATTTTAATAAAATTAATAAAGATGTATAAATTAAATTAATTTAACTTTAAAGTTATAGTAGTTAATGTTTATTAAATACTTTAATGTTATAATTTTTAAACTATAGTTCTTCAACTTGAATCTCAAAAAGGCTTTAATTCTTTTTTCGAGAGCACTTTTCTTTTTAATTTTTCAAAGCATTAGCATAGATCTCATCTTTGTTAGACCTCCTGTCTGTACAATTGTTATTATTGTTTTTAATCACAAATACAAAATATAGTGTGATACAACAATTTGTTTGAAAAAAAAAAATTCATGACGATCTCCGAACTTAATTCATGTGGCCACTCAAGACACTAGGTTTTAGCCTAATGGCTAAAACGCATACCCCACAATTATGAGATTATGAGTTTGAGCCCCCACAACAAATTATATAGGTTTAATTTTCTTTTTTAATTTGAGTAAACACCATTTTTGTCTTTTCGACATGTGAGAATAGTAGACATTTCTCGAATATTAAAAAATGTGTAAAAATCGGGACTGTATTATATAAAGTTTGTAAATTATTTTTAATAAATATAAGTATACTAATGTGAGAGTGTGTAATAAATATCAATTTTTTCCTTTTCAAAATATGAAAAAAATAGACGTCTCTCGAATATTAGAGAGCGTAAAAATTAATATTATACTATATAAAATTTATAAATTAATTTCAATAAATATTAGGATAAATATAAATTTAAATATGAGCAATAGTCTCATATCACGACCCGCCCCGAACTGCCACATCATCACGATCTCACGAGCTTACATGGGTCCCAATGACACGTCCCCACGACCAAACGCCTTTTTAAGTTCCATTTCGATCCATCAGTTTTCAGTCACACAAAATGACAAAAACCGAATCCACTGGCTTGTAGTTAGCCTTAGCCCACACATTTTTGACTCCGTAATCAGCCACGTTTTCACTCCTGCCATACCTTAAACTTTTCCACAGATGCCACGTGTCAACCTTCCGCACCTCAAGTGTTTCCCCTTCTCTCTGCCCCACTAATTCTCCCCAACGAGGCTCTCTATTATTGTGGCTCACATTTTTCTCACTAAGCGCGTGTCTTACAATTCATGAATCTTGATCTCCTTTCTCAGTAAAGAGAACCCTCATAACTCAGAAGCTCAAAAAGATTAAAAAAAAAAAAAAATTAGAAACAAAAAATGTCAGGTGGGGTTGGAGCAACAAGCAAAGACATAAGCCTCTCAAAAGAACACGAAGTAGCATTCAAGCAGCAAGATGATCCGACATCATTTCAATCCACTAAAAGCACTGCAACTCCTAGTAAAGCATCATCAAATTTTCTAAGCTTTCGCCAACTCAATGCCCTCGCAGTCGTCACAGTTTTCGCAGCAAGTGGCATGATAAGTGCTGAAGATTTCGCTTTTGTGATCTTTTCACTCATCTACATGTTCTTTCTTTTCAAGATCGCCTTCCCGCCACCACCCCAATCTAAAGAATCCTCTGTTTTCGATCCCAATACCACCATTCTTCGCGTCTACGTATTGGTCGGTGCCATTATAGGGCTGCTTCTCCCAATAGCTTATATATTAGAAGGCATATTTGAGGGTGATAAAGAAGGGATCAAAGCAGCAGCACCCCATGTGTTTCTTCTGGCCAGTCAAGTTTTCATGGAAGGGGTGGCCTTCTCGGATAAGTTCTCGACGCCAATTCGCGTTTTCGTGCCCGTTTTTTACAATTCCAGGAGGATTTTCACCATTGTGGACTGGTTGAAGACAGAGTTCTCAAAGGCAGAAGGAGATAACAGTGCATCAGCGAGAAGGCTGTATCCTGGGAGAGCCCTTGCTTTGGCTAATATGGCCTTCTGGTGCTTCAATCTTTTTGGGTTCTTGCTGCCTGTTTATCTTCCCAAAGCTTTTAAGAAGTATTACTCTGCTATTGGGAATAAGGTGAAAAACTGAATACATAGACATAATGCTTTTAAAGCTTTTTCTTCTCCCAGCTCAAGAATTATAAAAGAAAATGTTTTATTCACTTTTTTTCAGTTTCTGTGGTGTGTGTGTGTGTTTGGTTTCATATTAGGTTTCTAACAGTAGTTTGTTTTTACTTTCCTTTAGGGCAAGGAAATGTAACATGCTTGGTTTCAAGGGGTTAATTCCCTCTTAGTCCATAGGGTTACATCAATTCCCAGTTAGTTTGTCCTGTACGAAAATGATTATGGCCAACCCTAAGAAGTATAGAAGATTGACCATCCGCTTTTTATTCGCCCTCGGATTCTTGCTTTTTGTTATTAGAAATGTTTCTTGCTTTCGGGTAACCGGATTTTTAAAATTAGAATGGGCAATGCGTTGTAACAAGGTTCAGGCTCAGGCCTTTCACTCAAAATGTTCTAAATACAGTAGCTACAGCTAATGAATTACAATGGCTGAAAATCACAACCAACTTGCGGCAACATAAAATGAAGGCAAACAAACAGATTTGCCTTCCCGCCACCACCCCAATCTAAAGAATCCTCTGTTTTCGATCCCAATACCACCATTCTTCGCGTCTACGTATTGGTCGGTGCCATTATAGGGCTGCTTCTCCCAATAGCTTATATATTAGAAGGCATATTTGAGGGTGATAAAGAAGGGATCAAAGCAGCAGCACCCCATGTGTTTCTTCTGGCCAGTCAAGTTTTCATGGAAGGGGTGGCCTTCTCGGATAAGTTCTCGACGCCAATTCGCGTTTTCGTGCCCGTTTTTTACAATTCCAGGAGGATTTTCACCATTGTGGACTGGTTGAAGACAGAGTTCTCAAAGGCAGAAGGAGATAACAGTGCATCAGCGAGAAGGCTGTATCCTGGGAGAGCCCTTGCTTTGGCTAATATGGCCTTCTGGTGCTTCAATCTTTTTGGGTTCTTGCTGCCTGTTTATCTTCCCAAAGCTTTTAAGAAGTATTACTCTGCTATTGGGAATAAGGTGAAAAACTGAATACATAGACATAATGCTTTTAAAGCTTTTTCTTCTCCCAGCTCAAGAATTATAAAAGAAAATGTTTTATTCACTTTTTTTCAGTTTCTGTGGTGTGTGTGTGTGTTTGGTTTCATATTAGGTTTCTAACAGTAGTTTGTTTTTACTTTCCTTTAGGGCAAGGAAATGTAACATGCTTGGTTTCAAGGGGTTAATTCCCTCTTAGTCCATAGGGTTACATCAATTCCCAGTTAGTTTGTCCTGTACGAAAATGATTATGGCCAACCCTAAGAAGTATAGAAGATTGACCATCCGCTTTTTATTCGCCCTCGGATTCTTGCTTTTTGTTATTAGAAATGTTTCTTGCTTTCGGGTAACCGGATTTTTAAAATTAGAATGGGCAATGCGTTGTAACAAGGTTCAGGCTCAGGCCTTTCACTCAAAATGTTCTAAATACAGTAGCTACAGCTAATGAATTACAATGGCTGAAAATCACAACCAACTTGCGGCAACATAAAATGAAGGCAAACAAACAGATTTTGCTCAATTCTCACTGTAAGAGTTCCTCCTTTTTTTTTTTTTTTTTTGCCAACTGTTTTTAGATGTACAAGATGCTCAAAACGAAAATTACATGTTGGAGGTGAAAAAACGAACAAATAACTCACATGTAACTCACATCTTTCAACAGCAAAGTCAGTGCTGCCACGTGCTTGAAGCATTCAAAGTTGCCGACACTTCTGGCATATAAATTATTGATTTTTGATTGCGTTATCTACTGTCCAAACCTGTTTAAAACCCAGAAATTGTGTTTTGTATATTAGCTAACAACCATAACAACTTCCCTTCTCAATGCCCAAAGGCAGAGATTTTCATGAAGACCAACTCTGGAACAATGCCAGGAAACAACTTACTTGTACATCTACGACTGGAACAGTTGCCGTTCATTGATACTTGTACAAGTCTCCTATCTTGACCCAATGATAAAATCTCTTGCATCCTTTGAGGCCAATCTGAATTCAATCGCCGAGCAAAGTCCTCTACTTCCCTACAGTTGATCATAAACATGATTGACCAACAATGCAGTTGAAGGATTTAACAAAGAGTGGCACATTGTTCTTGTTATTTTATATATCCAAGCACACTTAATTGGAAATAAACTTGTAAATAGATATACTTCAACCAAATCAAATAATAAGCAATCTTTCTAGATGACAGTTTGGCACGTAACTTAAGTCGATATCTATAATGATCTTATATCAAGAGAGTATAGATTTCTATTTATAGAATTAAAATGCCTGTTCTCAGTTAAAAATTTGAATTCATCATCTTAATAGAAGCTCCACATGTCCAGCTAACCTGTCAAGCTCCTCCTTCATCGCAGGATCTAGATCATCATCAATTTCACCATCATCAAATTCCATCTTTGGTGAACAGGTAACAGCAGTAGAACATTGCAATTTTGAAGTCTTATGGGGAGTGGACACCGCAATATCATTAAGCCCGCCATTATGGAAAGCTGAATGGAGAGAGTTGAACTCCTAAAAGAGCAAAAAGAAAGACAGCATATCAACAAGAGGAATATAGCCGATCTGGTTTTTCTGTGTCAATATCAGCACAAAAATGGAGAAATAACAATAATTACAATAGCAGCATGATGATTATTGAACACAAACAGGTATGCATCATGAAACATGCGATGCAGCAGACATGGCACACAGACACAGGAGAATATAGATAGGAAGAGAGAGAAAGAGAGAATATATCAGACCTTGTGGTTTCCATTTAAATTGTTTGTAGAAGAGTCCTTTAGTTGATCTTTTCTTCTTCGGTTTTTCTTTTTGTTCTTGTTTGTTTTAATCCCCTTTGAATCTGAGAGACAGAAAGCACTTAATAAGTTTAGAAAGGCTACAAGAAGTAAAGGATTAGACATTGGTAATAATAATGGTTTGTAGCCATGGTGTTGTACTGCAGCTATACTACTCACACAGTTACTATGGTTAGACTATGTAAGGTCTACAAGTACTGAGTTAAACACCTGATGCATAGGGAATACTGTAAGTGATGCACTAAAAAATGAAGAATATTTCTCATATATACCTCCATTCCCCCCATTTATAAATGACAATAGATCATCAACTGAGCGCTCGTCTACATGCTCCTCCCCGACCTCAACATTCTGACATATAAGGAGAATGAAATTGTTAGCACTGCAAAAATGTCTTCCCCAATTTCAGTACGTCAACACCACATAATTATATGCAATTAATAAATAGATATGAACTTAGTCCAAAGAGAGAGTATGTAAGAAGTTTAGGATGCTACAACTTAAGCCACCTTAAGTTTCTCCCTCTCTTTTAACTCTTTCCTCTTCCTCGCATATAATCGATTCAAAAGCCGAATACGCGGATCATCAGTTACATTATTTAAGGGTTCCAACTTCTCTTCCTGAATCAGAGCAATATCTCCATGAAAAACCAGAAAAAGAATTAAACATCAATACAATTGATTTCTTGGTAGCAGCACAGACCTCCGTGAGATCATCTGGTAAATGAAATGTCTCGCGTATTTCCTCAGGAGTTTTTCCTTCAATAATTCGAGCAAGCGCACGACTAGTGAGATCCACCAAAGGCTTTAATTGGAGGCTGTCAGCAGCAGAAGTAAGCTCACACAACTTTTTAGTATCCATACGGATAAACTTCTCATCAAACATTTTACGTTCCTAGACATTTAACAAGCAAACACAAAAATCAAAACCATGCGGACGGGTGCCATATTATCTTCCAACGATACTAAAAATTAAAAGGATAAATTAAAAACGAATATAACCACAGCTTTCCAGTGGGTCAGAAATTAGCACTTTTTATGTCTTTATATCCCTTTCACTAAAAAACAATTTAGAGGAATATTATCTACCAGACACGAGAAATCTTGCAAGGAACAGAGACAGCAGAACACACCTTATTTGAGCGGCCTGGTACTTGATGAAACCGGCAGTAATCAAGTACCAATCCAAAAATAGCAGGATTGACCCTTTGTGGAAGTGATATAGCATAGTTTTTGGAAGATCCCATTCCTGTTTGAATAATCTCTCGGCAAATCATGGGACAAAACATGGCAACCTCCTCTTCTACTTGCTGGATTGAACCATCAGTAGTTTGGACCCAGATATAAGACTTCATCTGGACTCATCAAACCAAAATCAACACCAAGAATCAAGACTGACCGGCCGCTAAAGGCAAAATAAATAAACAAATAAATAAGTAGATGATCATAGCTAGATCATTGTATTGCACATTCCAACTCTCAAACACTAGAAGTTCAGTTTCAAGGCTCTATCCAGTGATCAAAGCATTTAACATAGGACAAAACTATAATGAATCCGCAAAATTGGTTATTGAAGTAAAAACCTAGATTAACAACAAAATACCTAAACATATACTTACTACACCATAAAAAAGCCATTGCTACTTGCTACATTTCCAAAGAATAATCTGGTATCCATTGTTTCTACTAACTAATTAAAAAGAGGATAATCGAAGAAAGAGACCAAAGATATTCATGAAACAATTACACAACATACCTCAGGTTTGACTACTGCCATTGCACCTTCGGACATTTAAAGAGGACGCAGCAAAAAACTTTACGTAGCTCCTAGAGAGTGAAAAGAACTTGCACCTCTATTTCAATAGCAAAAAAGTAACAGAGGAAAAGAAGGCTTCTTGTTCTTCAGAAGATTATCTTCGTTACGAGGACAGAAACTCTTCATCAACACTTCCCAAACTGACTCAATGCTGGATTCCAATAACATGTGTAAGGGCATTCTTGTCAGGAAAACTTCCTCAGTCTTTTCAGTTGTCACTCTATAAACAGTACAACATGAAATGTTACAATTGAAATTACATTTCAAAAGAAAATGCTAGTGTTTTAACTAAAACCAAATTCTATTTAGACTAAAAATGAAAATTTGGTATTATAGCATGCAGGAGTTATTTGTACAAAGCCAAGACATCTACTCCACAGAAAGCATCTAGGAATGATCTGAGTTCTACCGATAATGAACATATATACACGAAAACTTAATAGAAGAATTAATGTTGCTTTTTAGGAGCTATATTTTGTGGGCCCATGTTTCATTAATATGTGAAATCCAAACCGTTTTCCCATTAAAGGTGTGACCAAACCTTCCAAAGAAACAAAGAGAAATTGGACAAGAGGAGGGGCTCTCGATGCTTGTCCTGTCAGAAAAACTTCCAAAGACTTATTTTGAGACTTCAATTTTTTTCAAATACCATTCAAAATAGTGCTTGTTGCTGCAGAGTTCAAATGAGACTATCATATGCCACTTCGTATCCAAAAAATTCTCCATGAATCATTCTCCGTAGCATAAATTCCACTCTTTTCCCGGCCAAAAATTCCACTTTAGACATCACTAGAATGAAACAATGACAGTCTACCATTTTCAAAACCCATAAAATGCGAGCCAAAATTCATTCAGCTATATCAAGAGAAATTTGTTTTCCAATTTGATAACATCATTAAGTTATTATAGATTATTCCGGTGCAGCAATAAGCTAATGCTATACTATAGTATCAAGTTCGTTAAAAAATAAAATTAAGCTGAGATGCAGATAAATTTTAAGAACAAGTAATCAAATAGATGCTAAAAAAATAAAAGAAGTTTACAATTTTGCAATTTCCTTTCCTATATAGTTGACCTAAGCTAATTAACAAGCAAAACATCATTTTGATAAAAAATTACATTTAACATTTTTATTAATTAAGTTCATAATCCATAATAAAAATAACATATTTTTGGTCATAAGAGAATTACAGAATTTTGATTACCTTACCGCCGAAGCTTAAACGAAGACAATTTTTTTTCCAGATAAAAGTGGAGTGTGCGAAAACGGGACGAGGAGCTGGCGCTAGGGTTTCTCTAATCGCTGTGACGCTGTGTTTTTTCCGCTACCGCGATTGATTGTGGTTTCTGCACGTGACGCTATCGATAGGACGATACCGTTTACACGTGCGGGTAGTTAGGGTCTATTATCGGGTTGTTGTTACGGGGAGCTGATCCGGCTTGGATTGGGCTTGGGTTTGTTTTAAAATTGGGCCATCGTGGCCCAAGAAAACCGATAGGATCGGCCATGCAACTCGTGTTGATGTTGTACGTTTCCTGTCGTGTCGTATTAATTAAATACATTGCTAAGTATGATAAGACACGTGCTTAAAAAGGTTTGGATTATATATTTTTTATTTATTATTATTGTTTTTTTTTTTCTCACAGAGCTTTGTCTTGTCGGGGCCGAATAGGTGTCACACCTACGTTATCAAATATGGTGAATAATTTATGAACGATGATAAAATCAAATTGCGTGGCTTGTAAGTGACACCAACTTTCGAAGGCAATAACGCGATACGAATCTAGCAAGATTGCAATCACACAACCCTTCACCGGTCCGTGAATGACTACACGGCTTCCTAAACGGCTAATACGTATCAATTGTCGCTGCCCTTCATTCTTGATCGTAACTCATAAGAAGCCCGTAACGCTGTAACAACCGTAACTTTGTCTGTGCGAATTTTTTTTTTTAAAAAGAAAAAAACATGTGGCTGTTTAGCAGAAAAGGGCCATCTGGGTTCTCGGCTTCCTCAACAGCTGAGGAAGTTACTCAAGGAATTGATGGCACTGGCCTCACAGCCATTGTCACAGGTTTTTTTTTTTTTATAATAATTGCGATAAAATGAAAATTGCATTGTTTTCATTTTATTGAATGCTTGGGATATTCGGTAGATCTGGGCTGGAAATTTCAAGTTCTGATAATATTGTTTTGGTTGTTATGGAAGTAAAGTTTCCTGTTTCCGTAGCAAATATGGGACCTTTGGTATGTTTATCCCTTTAAATGTTTCTGATGATATACTGTTATGTGGTCCATGAAAATCAGAGATTTTTCAATGAAATGAATGCTTTTATTTATTTATTTATTTATTTATTAACTAAAACAGGAAATCTTTGTTTCCTTGGTTTTTACTTTACCGTCATCTCTTTTTTTTTTTTTTAACTAAAACAGGAAATCTTTTTTTTCACTTTACCGTCATCGCGTTATGTTGTATTGTTGCCAACTTTGATTAACATATTTGGATCCATTGTTGGTTGGTGAAAATGATTATAAAATCTTGTTCAAATTGATAATTCTGCATAGACAACCAATTTTCATGAAAATTTAGAGTTAAAATCAGATGGATTTGGCGGTGAGATGATATGTTAATTACTCCATATACTCTAATGCCCTATTTTTGTGTGGTCGACAAGATGAACATGGTGCTGTCCTGAAAGAACATTAATATTTGAGGGATTTTCCGAAAGAAGTTTCGAATGCCAACCCCCCCGGGGCCCCCTCTTTCAGCTTCAAAGAGGAACCAAACTCGCTTATGTGGAAATTTTTAATTTTTCTCTGATATTGATGCTTTGGACATTTCCTTGATTTTGGCTTTTGAATTGGGCAAGGTCGGCACAATTGCAGAAAATATGTTGATGTTTTAAACATGAGGGGTAGTTGATTTACATAAGTATGAGCTTTATTTATTAACAGTTTTTGGTATTCATTTTTTATTTGCTGCTTGGACATTGTCATAGGGGCATCAAGTGGTATTGGCACTGAAACTGCACGTGTCCTTGCCTTGCGTGGTGTCCATGTGATTATGGCCGTCAGGAATATGGCTGCTGGTAAAGATGTTAGAGAGGCAATAGTCAAGGAAATCCCCTCTGCTAAAGTTGATGCCATGGAGTTGGATGTCAGTTCCTTGGCATCTGTGAGAAAATTTGCTTCAGAATATAATAGCCAGGGTCGTCCACTGAATATCCTAATGTAAGAATAGAAATAAGAGCTACTATGGTAGTTTTTATTTCACTGCTTCATTTATTCTTGTACTAATTCACACGTGCAACTTATCTGCAAACTCTCTCTGCATGAATGTCCTACGTTGTTTCGTCTTATTTCTTCATTTTAGACTCAAATGTGCAAAATTTTTCTGTTGGGTATCACTGAGCTTGATGATTTGTTCTACAGGAACTAATTTTCTTTTCTATTATAAGAAACAATGCAGGAATAATGGCAAGCCCATTCATGCTATCGAAAGACAACATAGAACTACAGTTTGCAACAAATCACTTGGGTGCGTACATATATTTCAAGTATATATTATTAAATTGATGCTCTTAAACAGGACTGGTAATGGCAACAACAACCATAGGTTTTCAGTTTATATTATTGCCAAAATTGTTTTCAAATCTTTTAAGACAGAACAGTATTGTTCGATGGAAGTTGCAACTTACAATGGTTTGGCTGTGTTTGGGTCTCCTCAGGTTTAGGAGGACACTTGTTTCATCTTGATGTAGAAAAATTAAATATCAATTCCCTGTATACTTCTTCAAATAAAATTATAGAATTTATTACTTGCCTCTGCCTATTTGTTCTGGCACAGTGAATTGCTACAATTTCAGCAGTTTTGAATGATTAAAGTTGTTCTTTTCTGTTTGCTTCTGATGCATTGGTGATTAACCGAAAAGTGGGGTGACCTTGTTTTTCTCCAGGTCATTTTCTGCTGACTCATCTTTTATTGGACACCATGAAGAAGACAGCGCAAAAGAGTAGCAGGGAAGGAAGAATTGTGAATGTCTCCTCAGAGGCTCACCGTTTTGCTTATAGTGAAGGAATTCGTTTTGACAAAATCAATGATGAGTCAGTGTAAGACTATCCAGCCACAAACTCAATTTATTTTTTATTATAATTTTCAGATGATATCCTTGACAATCATTTATTAATCACTTGTGTACTGAAGAGATGTTTCTTTGGGAAATTAATATTAATTAAGCCACTTGGGTGTTTATAAGACTTTAAACTAGTATTTTTTAGAGGATTACTGTTCAGTATACATCTTCACAAATCTTTTTGAGGGTTTCTTGGCTATTGAAATGTTACACATCTGCCTGTTCATTTTCATTGGCTATTTACATGACATAAACCTGGTGTTGTCAACTCAATTCTGGAACTTCCCAAGAAGTTGACAAGGTTGAAAGTACTAGCCCTTTCAGCGAAATATTGAAAATAGTACTTGAATGTGAAGCTTTGATGATATTAATGAACTCCAAAATGTTACATTGTCTTCTATTTATCTGGAAATTCTTCTTTTGATGATCATTAGTAAAACTAATTGATAAGCAATTCAACAATAAAGTGTTAAGCATCTTCATATGTTTCAAAAATTGATCCCTAATTCACTCTAGACTATTTTCATGCTTATGCAGAGGTATTCTTTACATATCTTAGGGTGTCATATTGAGTTTTGAAAATCTGAGGCCCTATGTAGACCTGTTGAATCTTGATGCACATGCTGAAGTTATGCACAATTAGTTTGACTGTATGGACTTGCTTATGTGCAGATACAACAGTTTTGGTGCATATGGCCAATCGAAGCTTGCCAACATTTTGCATGCTAAAGAGCTTGCAAAACATTTGAAGGTAGATTTTTTCTCAAGTACGATAGAATTTGCTGTCTGTTTCCTGCTTTGCTGAATTACAAATTCTTTTGAGAAAACTGTACTCTCTCAGCCAGCATTTCTTTTAATTGTTTGATTTGTTATTCTCTTCTATCTCTGCCATTTTAGAAGTGATCCAGTTATTTTCTTTAATGCATGAGGAAAATGCAAAACTTTCCCATACTCTTTTCTTCTATCCTCAATTATGTCTCCACTTATTTGTCAATACAGGCACATGCTTGTACTACACTTTTGGGTCATTTGCTTGCGACATGCGTAATTGTCTCGATCCTAATGGTGCTTTTTTTTTTTAACAGGAAGATGGAGTGAATATAACTGCGAATTCACTTCATCCAGGATCAATTGTCACCAATCTTTTCCGTTATAATGGAATCTTAAGAGGTGATTTTTTTAGCATTTCATGTTGTGACTAGTAGTTTATGACTGGACTGCAATTAACTCAGTCTTCTAGTTGTATAACATTAGAGAAGGCAAACTGGTGTGTTGTTAATGTCGTAAAATTGTTTTGTTGGTATTAGAGGCAATTAGCAGGAATTGGTAATATTATTCCCTGAACTCCTTTTAACTTATTTTCTTCCATGTACTAATGCTTGGGAATATTTTGATGTATTAATTACATTTGTTATGAGGACTTTCTCATCATTTAACATTTCTAATATGTTGCCTTATTTGCCATGTATTTCACTGTCACGAGTCTGATGCAAATGCCTCTAATGGTCTCATTTTTTACTTTTTCCTTGGTTTGATGCAGGCTTTTGTAATACTGTCGGTAAACTCGTGCTCAAAAATATTCCACAGGTAAGTTTTTATATCATGTTGAATACATATAAAGAAATTATTTTGTGATGTGCTTACATACCCTCTAAAATTTTAATCATCTTTTCTGTCTAGATGTAATTCCATATTTTTCATTTAAGCTTGTCAAGAAGTCATATAATGAGGAGTAGCTGCGGACCATATGCTTACTGCCTTACCAACATATGATAGCCAAACTAGTGACAGTTTTACATCTTTTTATACAATAATTATTTGCTTGCATGAGAGTTTTGTGAAATTGAAGTTCCATTATACACTTTTAGTTCATTAATTCTGCTTTGTACAAATTCCTGAATCTGATTACAGGGGGCTGCTACAACATGCTACGTGGCATTGCATCCCCAAGTCCAGGGTGTAAGCGGCGAGTACTTCTCTGACAGTAACATCTACAAGCCAAATTCGCAAGGCCAGAACATGGAGTTGGCAAAGAAGCTCTGGGATTTCAGCATGAATTTGGTTAAATGATACAGCCAGATATGTCACTGGTTGCCGTTCTTGATTCAAATTGAATATCTCAAGTGAAAACAAATAAAATAAGGCGAAAATACTCCATGTTTCTATTATATTTGTAAATGTTTGCTCTTAAATTCCCTAAAAAAGTGATTGTGGTATTTCATATATCAAGTTAAGATGGAACTGTACTTTTGTGCTAATTTTTATTTAAAATTGGAGGACGGTTGTGTCAATTTACAAGTTATTTTCCTTAAAAAACGTAGACATAAAATCATTTTCGTTTTTTAAAAAATCTTCCTTCACATCCAAAGGATTCAAACACTGATAGTCAGTCAGGTAAATTAAATGAGAAACTACTTGGCCAATTTATAAAAAATTAATTTGAACTCTTCAAAGGAAGCACGTGGTTATGTGGAGGATAATATAGAATTTTTAATAGTCTAACAAGGATAGAATTGTAAAGTCATGCAGATTTTTTTTCGGATGAGATTATTTAAACCCACTAATTTCTTCTCTACACTTTCTTTTAATTTAGGATTTTATTACCTAAATAATTTTTTTTAAAATTACTTAATTAATAATTTCTTCTCTTTCTTTCTTAATTCAAAAATTCTCATTAATTTATTTAGATATGTTTTTTTATCTGTAAATAATTTCAGTCACTAAATAAGAAGAATAAAAACCAACCTTAAAATGGACATCAACAAAATTTTTATCAGATATGAAAGATAATGAATATCAAAAAATTAATTTTTACTAAATACATAATTTAATGAATATGAAAAAAAAATTTATTTATTAAAAATATGAAATATAGGTTATGATATGTTAAGAAAAAAATAAACTTAAAAAGAGTGAAATTGTGTTTTTAGGTTGTAGAGTGCGAATATAAAATTGTAAAATAGAAGAGAAAGTAGTCTGTGATGGCTCTGACGGATAATTTTGAGATTTTTAAATTTTTAATATTTTTTTTTAAAATGCGTGCCCAGAGAATTTTGGTGGGGCTATTTGAATATATACTAAAATGAAAAGAATTTTGCAAAACTATACTAAAATTTGTGAAGGTTAAAACAACAATCCAAATTAACGGATTCCCGCCAGTTTAAACAAACTAAACGAACCGTGAAGATATAAAATTGAAGCCACAGGATAGGACTGTCGAGACCGGGTGCTCTGTTTTTGTCTGAAATTGTTTAGGCATTTTAGTCTTTTTCACCTGAATATTCGTATTATCATTCTAAATTTGGACAAAATTTGTATAATTTTCACAAATTATCGGTTAAAATAGTGGTCAATAACCTATCTGCTCTGCAAACTCTTAGTTTGAAGCTCAGATTGAGGGAGAAAGAGAAAGAATGTGGAGGCTTAGCAGTAAAGGTGCTTCTGGGTTTTCATCTTCTTCAACAGCTGAAGAAGTTACTCAAGGGATTGATGGCTCTGGTCTCACTGCCATTGTTACAGGTAACATTATCTTTTGTTTTTTTCAACTTTTGTTAAACTTATAATTATATTTTAATTTCTTATAGACATTCAAAAAATGTAACTCAAAAACTTGAGAAATTTTGACAGTTAACTAGGAAATTGTATCAAAAAAATTGGTGATTGTGACTATGTATATGATTTATTATTCTAGCTTTAGCCCATTCTCTGTGCTTGATAATTGGAGTGGTTTCTGTTTGTGTAGGAGCTTCAAGTGGTATTGGAACAGAAACTGCTAGGGTTCTTGCATTGCGTGGTGTTCATGTAGTTATGGCAGTGAGGAACATGGCTGCTTGTAGAGAGGTCAAAAAAGCAATTGTTAAGGAAATCCCTAATGCCAAGGTACAGGCCATGGAGTTGGATTTAAGTTCATTGGCATCGGTGAGGAAATTTGCATCAGAATTCAAGTCTTCAGGTCTTCCACTGAACATTCTCATGTAAGATTAAGGGTACTTTCTTAGTTTTTAGAAGCTTAATTCGGAGTCTTTGGTTTAGAGTGTATTGTTTGTAACATGGAACCTTGCACTGAGAGGAATTATGCATTTCTAAGTAACAATGCAGGAATCATGGCAACACCATTCATGCTTTCCAAGGACAATATAGAGCTACAATTTGCTACGAACCACATTGGTGAGACATTTTACATTGTGTAATCTATATAATGGAATAAAAACATCAGTGGGAACTGATAACTTTTGTTTTTTTTTTCCAAACACTAGTTAATTGAATCGTGGAATTTATACTTCTGGCCTTAATGTAGAAATACTAGAGGTTTGTATGATGATGCCCCAAGATGATTTAGAGGGAAAGAGGAAATCCTATTCAACAAAGATGTTTAAGCTAATTGAGTTGTAATTCTATTGACTTATTGGAGATGAGTGATTTGGACTCTATCTTCTTGCAGGTCATTTTCTTTTGACAAATCTGTTGTTGGAAACAATGGAAAAAACAGCACGTGAAAGTAGCAAAGAAGGAAGGATTGTAAATGTGTCATCACGTCGTCACCAGTTCTCATATCCAGAAGGCATACGATTCGATAGAATCAATGATCAGTCAGGGTAATATCCTACTATAATCCCAATTTTCTCCTCTTGATGATTAAAGTACTTCAGTTTATAATATGTTACACAATCAATATTGCTTAATGTAAGTTGAGTACTCAAGTTTTCCATTGTGGTCAAGTAGCAAATCCAAATTATATGAGAAGTTGCTTTTTATTAGATTTATTACTACTAGATTCAAATCTTTGATCTAGGAAAGGCAAGAAGGGAATGATGTCAAAGTACAAGGGCTTCACTCTGCTTGTGACTAATGAATAATATAAAGTTGGAAATGATTGATTACATGATATTTAAGATTTCATACAATTATGGCGAGTAAACTTTATAGATGTTGGCTTTTGAATTATAGTTATAAAAAAATATCATGCATGTTGCTTTTGGACTGCTAAGGCTTGTTTGAATTAAGACAGTTTACAACAGTTGGGACTTAAGGATAGCTTGTAAGTTGTTTATATGGTGATTTGTATTCAAAAGTGTTAATCAAACATGATGTAAATCTTCCCTATCTTAACATATGGCGTTAATAACGTGCAGGTACAACCGTTTTTCAGCATATGGCCAATCAAAGCTTGCTAATGTTCTGCACACTAATGAACTTGCTAGGCGTTTAAAGGTGCATGACTTGCTCAAGGCTGTATATTACAAACCAATCTATCATTTCTTTTAGGAATAATGTTAATTAATCTTCTTTATGCACTCCTTTTTTATGCTAAGAATGGCATCTGTTCTTGTTTTAAGCTTACTGAAGTGTTTTCTCTCATATCTGCCAGTAGTACTCATTAGTCATTATCTTTACTTGTAAAACATAATGGTGGTATGCTGCAAAGCCCATTATGAGTCATCTGAACCACAATTTCGTTTAATATATTGATGTGATCCTATCTAAACAGGAAGATGGGGTGGACATAACAGCAAATTCAGTTCACCCAGGGGCAATTACCACCAATCTTTTCCGCCATATCAGCTTTTTCAGTGGTATCAACTCAATACCTCATTTTGTTAGCCTGGGAAAATTCGACTGGATTCCTTTTGGCCTTTGTGTTCTTGTTCGAGTCTTTCCCTTTCACTATTTGCCTTCATGCATTTGATGGAAGTGGCAGGCTTATGTCAACTATATGGTCCTTTTCGGTTTGATGCAGGTCTTGTAGGCCTTCTCGGTAAATATGTGATAAAAAATGTTGAGCAGGTAATTCCACTCTTTACAGAAACAAATGAATAAAATTTGAATTTTTTTCTTCAGAAGCATCATTCTCAGCAACAGTCTCGTAGATTTTCAGGAAAAATGCTGACAGAAACTATATTGTCAATTTTCAAATATGAGTTTATAAATATCCTTCTTCCAGAAGACAATGCAGAAAAATTTTAGATCTTTAGTTGTAATCAATAGAAGTTTTGTATTTTAGCATAGGCTCTTAATTTTCCGTATTTTCTTGTTTGATTACTTTTATCTGAATGTAGGGGGCAGCAACAACATGTTATGTCGCATTGCATCCACATGTGAAAGGGTTGACTGGCAGCTATTTCGCAGACAGTAACGTAGCTCAGGCAAGCTCACAAGCTGTTAACACTGAGTTGGCACAGAAACTGTGGGATTTCAGCTCGGATCTGATCTATAGATGTTCTCAAACTTCATAGAGAGTAAAACTGTTACTGCTGCCTCTTCCAGAGAGACAAGACACAAGACATTAAATAGATTTCCTGTAACTGATAGGAACCCATCATCCTTTTCTTCTTCTTTTTTTTTTTTTCCTTGAGCTTTCTGTTATATTTTGTTGATGATGATGAAAGCTTCGATATTAACTTGTTAAGGCGGTTCAATAGTTACAAGATCCAATCTATGATTATATTGGATTGAATTTTTTTTAAAAGATATTATTAATTAAACACTACATGAGACTCAAGCCCATGATGTAAATTTTGATAAGACTGCCAATGAACCGGTGGAAATAGGTATTGGCCTGACATTGGATTGAATTTGAATTAATGAACAGCCCTAGTTCAGTTCATCATCAATGGTATTTTAGTCTAAAGATAATTCGCATTATATAAAAGTGCTCACACATAGATTACGCGTTCCACTGAATTTTGGTCCTGTTAAAAGATGTATGCATAAAGACAAACAAATTACAAAAGATCTATTATATCCTATAATTGGCCTTGTCCTAATCAGATAAATTATTTTGAGTGGCAATAATTGACGCCAATCGCCAGCTTGGAGCCTTGGACATTAGCTAGTAAAAAATGTCCAGCACTAGCATCAATCGAATGACCACCAATGTCTCCACTTTCAAGAACAATTTTCAAATTAACTGTCAGTCTTTATACACTGCCACCCTCTGTAGAGAGATTCAGAAGCCTGCGCCTGTAAAATTGTACGAGTCTTCACATACTGTTGGAGAAAGAGAAAGACAATGAAGCTGTGGTTGTTTAACAGGAAGGGGCCATCTGGCTTCTCAGCCTCTTCAACTGCTGAGGAAGTTACTGACGGGATTGATGGCACTGGCCTCACTGCCATTGTTCCAGGTTTCTTTTTTTGAAACCTAAAATTTTACTTGGTTCTTTTATTCTTCTTGAGTACTTGAGTGAACTGGTCTTTTTGCATTTTTTAGAAATCTGGGTTTCAGTTTTATGATTTTGCCTACGTGGTTATGGAAACTGAAGCTCCTTCTTGTATTGACAAAGTGAAACTTCTCTACTTATTTGGTGTATTTCGCTTTGGATAATTTTGGTTCCACACTTATGGGGCCTCTGTTCGATCTTATATGGTCCAGGAAAGTCAGACATGCTTCAGTACTTAACTGTCATTACATGTTAAATGACAGCTTTTTTCCTTGAACTTAATATGTTCCGAAGTGTTATATTATTTTATGTGAGTGTATGAATGCTGACTCCGATTAACTTTTCTGGACTGGTTGCCGATTGAGAAGAAATTGTATCAAAATTACAAACAAATTGTCAATTGTGAGAGGACAAGTCAACCTTCGTGAAATTTATTTAGAGTTCATCATACCTATGATGGTCAACGCAGAATTAAAGTTGAATTATTGAAATTGATCTGCATGCGCCTTGTTTAATTTGACATTTCCCTAGATTTTTCCTTTTGATCTGAGTTAAGAGTTGTAAGATTGTACATATTAGCATGAAGGTAACTGTATTGACACAAGAATCTACTGTGTGTACTAACAAGGTTTTTTATTTTTTATTTTTTATTTTTTTTAACTCTATTCCCCTCATGGACATTGTGATTACAGGAGCAACTAGTGGCATTGGCACTGAAACTGCACGTGTGCTTGCCTTGCGTGGTGTCCATGTAGTTATGGGGGTCAGGGATATTGCTGCTGGTAAAGATGTTAAAGAGACAATAGTCAAGGAAATCCCTTCTGCCAAAGTGGATGCCATGGAGTTGGATCTCAGTTCCTTAGCATCCGTTAGAAATTTTGCATCGGAATATAACATCCAGCATCATCGATTGAATATCTTAATGTAAATGCCGTTCTACTGCCTCACATTTTCTTGTGCTAACTCAGTTTCTTATGTTTTGATCTGATTTCTTCAATTTACACATACTTATATTTAATGAAATTTTACAGTGACTGATTGCTTTTCCAATTATAAGCAACAATGCAGGAATCATGGGAACCCCATTCATGCTTTCCAAAGACAACATTGAACTGCAGTTTGCAACAAATCACTTGGGTGTGTTACATAGTACAATACTATTATCTGATGCCCTTAAAGAGTTTTAGCAATGGGAAAAAAGGGGAAAAAAAAGGAACGAAGTTTTCCATTTTATTAATTATGAACCAATGTTGTTTCCAAATTTCTTAAGCACGAGAAGTACTGATCAGTGGAGGCTGTAATAGCTAGGAGTTTTTGCAGTCCCATGGCTTCAAAGGGTGATTTATTTGTCTTGATGTGGAAGAATTATCTATCTTATACAGAGATGATATTTGCTGTCATTTTACACTGCTTTATGCTAAATGATAGCATTTTTATAGGAGAAGCTTCAAACTAATTGTTATTCACAAAGAATTGAAACTTCTCGGTGCTTATGAAAATTTTTTTCCTATCTTTCTTCTGAAGCATATGATGATTGATGGGAGAATGCAGGAACCTTAATTTCAAATACTTTCTCCAGGTCATTTTCTTTTGACGAATCTTTTATTGGACACAATGAAGAAGACAGCGCGAAAGAGTGGCAGGGAAGGAAGAATTATTAATGTCTCCTCAGAGGGTCACCGGTTGGCATATCATGAAGGAATTCGTTTTGATAAGATCAATGATCCGTCAGGGTAAAACCATCTATCCGAATAATACTTAATTTTTCTACTTTTAGATGGTCCCTTGGCAATGATTTAAAATCACTCAAGTGTAGTCAATATGAGACATATACAAATCAACCATTTGGTTGTTTTAAAGACCTTAAGCTAACATTCATAGTGGATTCTTGCTCAGTACAGGTCCTTCCAATCATCTGCTCTGCTTCTTCTTCTTCTTTTTCTTCTTCAATGTGATTCCTGAGATGTAATGCTATTCACTCTTGAATATGCTATATAAGTAATCGGATTTCCTGGACTTGTTTATGTACAGTTACAATGGTTTTCGTGCATACAGTCAATCAAAGCTTGCCAACATTCTACATGCCAATGAGCTTGCGAGACGTTTAAAGGTTAGACTTCTCCTAAAACCAATTTTCTGATTGAAAGGTTAGACATTTAAAGAATTGGCTACCCCTCCTGCTTTGATGAATTATAAGTTACTGCAAGTAGAAAACTGTATTTTCTGCAACTGTTTCTTTGATTTCTTTGGTACGATTTTCTCATCCATTTTTCTGATTTAGAATTCAACCTTTGTTTTTCCTCAATGAGAAGAATTGATATGTTGTCTCATGCTGCAATATACTAATGGGATGTTCTCTAAACAGGAAGATGGGGTGGACATAACTGCAAATTCAGTTCACCCAGGAGCAATTGTCACCAACATTATCCGTCATAACAGCCTTTTCCGTAGCATGAACACTATATTGCATGGTGAGTCTCTCTCTCTTCCCCCCCCCCCCCCCCCCCCCCCC
>MKYO02012231.1:653757-878115 GCA_002013955.2 Citrus medica | reverse complement strand
AAAAAAAAAAAAAAAAAACTCTGATTATTTATGTTAACTTCCGGTTTCTTTTGGTTGGATGCAGCTCTTTCTGGCATTGCTGGTAAATGTTTGCTAAAAAATGTTCAGCAGGTAATTAATCCTAAATTTTCAGAAACAAAGAAATAAGATATGATATTACTTCTTCCGATTCATTAATTATTAATTCTTCGAAACAGAAACCGTAGATTCAAATGAAATATAAAGGACAGAAAATAAACTGCCCACCACTTTCAAGTATTTTTTAACAGGCTCTTTAATTATTCCTATCTTTTTAATATGTTTGTTTATTTTGTTCTGGATACTTAGGGGGCAGCTACTACATGTTATGTGGCATTGCATCCACGAGTTAAAGGGAAGAGTGGCTTCTATTTCTCGGACAGTAAAGTCGCTCAACCAAGTTCACAAGCACTTAACGTTGAGGTGGCGCGGAAATTATGGGATTTCAGCATGAATTTGATTAACAAATGTTCTGAAAACAAGAACATGAATTAGCTTGAGCTTGAATCTAAGACATTTCAACTGGTGCTTGAGCTTTCTGTTATAGATTTTTTTGCTCTTGTATAACCGCAAAATGTAAACCATGTCGTTGATAGAACTGGACTTGGCATAATGGCATGGTCAAACTCATTGCAAATAATACATGATGTTACTATGATGGTATTGTAATTGTACATTCGTAATTTCCTATCTGAAATGAGAAAGGACACATGGACTCCATTGATTGGTCCATCCTATTCCTATAACTACACCCCATTCAACCGGGCCCCCTTTTGTTTTTTAATTTCAATTCGTTTTTATCACAGTATGGAGTAAAGATTGACTATAAAATCAAATGAAAGTATTACAAATTAAAGATTCAAAAATATTTCTCTTCTCTCAGAATTTAACATATAAAATTATTTCTTAAAAGAGTATATCCTCTTTGTAATCTAATTTTTTAAAATTTTCACTATATGTAATAATTTTATGATGAATAGTCAAGATTTATTTACTTTTATCTTAACATGTTTTGTCTTCCATAATTTTAAAAGACGAAGATGAGTTCTAATTAAACAACATCAATTATTATTCTAATGATTTTATAATATCACTTACTATATCCTTTTTGGATCTTCTAATCGAATTAACATAGTATAACAGGAAGAAACACCCTAATAAATGTATTAGAAATGAAAAAAAAATTAAAAGAAAAAAGGGCAAAATTTCACAATCAATAAACAATTGAACGATTTCCAAGGTGATTAGTTGGGAGACATAATACATATTTGATCAAGGATAAGCAGCAATTGAGTTTATAGTTGGTGGGAGATTTGCACACAATAAACTATTTTTATACGACATTTTTTTCATATTTGTTTATTTATTTTTTGGATTAATATCAAGTTCTCGATAAAAAAAAATTTCTGTTTGATGAATTTTCTCTTAGTTTGGAGAAAAAAGCTTGTGAAAAAAGAATTTAAAAAGAAGAAGAAGAAGAACAAAAAGACAATAGATATTAGGAGAATAAATAATAATTTATGGAAAAAATATAAACAAATCTTGACCATTGAATACAAAATTGACATGTCATAAAATCTTTAAAATATTAAAAAAAAAGATTATAAGAGAATCTAAATCCATTCTTCTAATATATGAAAGGATATGTGTAAAACAAATAGCAAAATATCTTTTTTTTTATATATATAGTTGGCACTCAGTATAGAATTAGGAAACTTATTGTTGCTCTAATGAAACTCCCATTACTTAATTAGGAAACCTAAAATCAATGGGAAATTGAAAATTGAAATGTGTACGTATGTTATTTTCCTAATTCAATTCTGATAACCTCACATCAGTTCTCTCTATTTATGTATACGTTAAGTGCCTCTCTTTTACATTCCATAAACCCACACAAAAATTTCATACAACATTTTCTCTTCTTTAATTTTTGCACGTAAAAACCCTAGGCCTCAACAACCCTCAAGAAACAAAACCCTAGCCAATTTGATATTCATCAAGAATATAATGGGGATGCCGCAAAACTCGCTTGGTGCCATTTCTCCGTCAGGAAAGAAAGACCCCATAAAGAATCAAGAGACTAATAATGGGTCCAATCCCTCTTCGTCATCAATAGTTGATGATCGCTTCTCCTCCGGTTCAAGAATGGCGATGAGTAGAACTAGCAGTCAAGAGCCAATATCCTGTTGCTCCAAATTCAATAAGAAACGGAAGCATGTGCAACAAGTTCATCAAGAAAGCAGTAAGAAAAGAACAAGAAAGCGAGATCACAACATTATTATTATTAATAATGATAACAGAAAGGAGATTTCAACAAAACTGAGTTTGCGTGATGACACTTGGCCTACCAAAGAAGACACCACTCAAGTTTACATTCCTGCAGAGGACATGATGAGAAATCAAATGCTGGCGTACAACATTGGGCTAATGAAATATTATAGGCCCGGAGAGGAGGAACACGAGTCTCGAATTGGGGTCTCAACAAAACTGGACCTCTTCACGTACCCATGGAGCATCACCAAGATACTTACTCGTAGTGACCTGGGGCATTTGTCGAGGCTGTTAGTGCAAACACGTTTGGCCGAGAGATATGTGATGCCTTTTCTCGACGAGGCTAGTCGTAATGAAGTAATTGGGAATCCGGAAGGTCTTAGGGTCAGCGTGTGGGATTGTGATACGAATTCAATGCACCGTTTGGTGTTCAAGAAATGGGCAACTTCTAACAGCTATGTGCTTATAAATCACTGGACTGCAGACTTTGTGCGCAGGCGAGAGTTGGCTGCTGGTGACGAAATTGGGATGTGCTGGGATTCTTTCTATTCCAGATTCAACTTCTCCGTTCTTCAGCGTGCCCCAGCCCCAACAATTATTGTTCAAGACCACGCTGACGTCGCTGCTTCATGATCATGATAATGATATTCATCATCATCAACTCAATGCTGTCCAATACTTGTAGGACTAGGACTAGAGTGTGGGTTTGTGCATACAAAGACTAATGAGTTTAGTTAAATGTTTAATTTCATGAATTTTTCAAAATTAAGAATCTAGAATTAATGGAAACTACTTGCCGTACATTATGTTATTGCAATTTCATTTATTCTATTTTCTGGTTGGTTATAGCTTGATTTTCAATTTTTATCAGGATTGTTCAGGCGTTCAACATAATCTTAACAATTTCCTCATTGCATTATAAGATGCATGCATGCATGATTTCTTCTTGCTCTGTTCGCAGCTTCATATTTGACGTACGTTTATTAATTATTCAATCAAGGTATAAATAATTGTTAATTCAATAATGATATATTTATTTAGTTGATATATTTAATTTATACCTCTACTGATGTGGCAAATGATAAGTTATTATTTGATTGGTTTTATTATTTGATAGTTAATTATTAAGTCCTATAATTTCTAATCTAAGTAGTAAAATTCTACTGATGACATATCAATTAAGATATAAATTGATATTCCAACTGAATAAGTATAACATCACTCTTGCCAGATAATTATTGATTTATCTAATTTCTTGCGCTCTTTTTTATTCCTTCTATTTGAGGATGCATTATATAACTATTGTGTATGTGAGTAGGCCAATAAATTATAAGTAATAAAAGAGTTACAAACTCTTATACAAAGTGATATAGTAAAACATCATTTGTTAAATAAAAATATAAAATAATAAAGATAAATCATGTGAGTCATGAGGTGGTTTCACTCAACCAACCTTATTATGCTACATCAATTTGTACAAAAATAATTTTTGCATATATTTACTCATAAATTATTCATTTTTTTTTTTTATTGTCAAGCCAAATGCTTAAAATCACATACTCTTCTATATATCCGAAATTTGGATGCAGTTACTTTCATTTTGGAGAGTTCCTATATATAGTAATTAGTTTGCTCATTTTTATTTAAAGTTAGGAAGCTTTTGGTTGTTGATTAATCATTTTGTGAAATCTATCAAGATTATATTTAATAATTCTAATGACACGGTTTAAATTTATACTCTCACATAGCATTAAAGGAATATCAATTTCCCCCTATTAATAAAAAGATTGTGAGTATTCAGTCAAGTCAAAGTAGTCACAAGAAGCATAGGAAGCGGCGATAAGAGCAGTCCGCAAAGAAGTGAGGCCTTTAATGTTGAATGGGAAGGGGGAAAGGAACTTTTTTATTATTGAAATAAAAGAAAAAAATTTTAATTCTCAAATTTTGCATGGTACAATATATTAAAAAAAAAAGGGTCCCATACACTATTTTGGTTTTAATTTATTTTAAAATATATACATATATATTATCTTCAGAGTTGATTGAGTATAGCTCATGATCTCTTTTTAATTGGTAACTTTCTTTTTCAATGCCATTTTTCTCCTATATTCCTACAAGAATATATTTATGAACTATTTTAACCTGAGCAGCTGAGCTAATGTAAGATATTTGAGTCTGCCGCTTGACTGTTGCGAATTGCGATCACGATACCTACTACTTTGACAAAAAGGTTAATGGCTTGTTTTTTTCCTTAATGTTAAAATAAAATAACAAGAAAACGTTAATTACAAGTGTGACTAACCACCACCATACTTCAAACTCAAAGCCAAAGATGGCCGTCCATGTAGACTATACTCAATCAATCAATCAGTTAATTAATTAATTAATTTGCGTGGGGCGATTTCGGACAAGAACAGATCGTTGTCTGAAAGCCGTGTAAACGAGAAACTACTGCCCATTCTCAGATTGTCAGCAGCCTGATACTTTAACTGAACTGTACGTGCCTCAATATATTTCTCGTATCACACCGTAAGAGAAATTAAGAGAAAGTAAGAGAAAGATGATGATGCGTTTGTTTAACAGAAAAGGGCCATCTGGTTTCTCTGCTTCATCAACTGCTGAAGAAGTTACTCAAGGGATTGATGCCACTGGCCTCACTGCTATTGTCACAGGTTTTTGAAGTTCCTTTTTCTTAAAGAAAGAAAAAATTATTGTAATAAACTGATATCTGGGTTCTTTTCTTTTTCTTGAATGCTCGAGTAAATTGTTGTTCGAACTGGTTATTTATTTGGTAGCTTGAGCTCTGGATAATTTTGGGGAAACAACTATGGCCTGTGGGGCCTGTGTATGGTCTCATATGATCATTGAAAGTGGGGGATACATGCTTCAGTACCTAACATTTATCTACACGTTAGATGAGAACATTTAATTCAGTACTGGAAAATATAACAATTTTTTCACTTGTTACTAGCGTTCATCATGGGATGAAACCTACTTTGATTAACATATGTGATCACTTGTTAGTTGGGTAAAAGTTATGCTCTCAAAATTAATTTTAAAGCAAATCAACCTTCCTGAAATTTAGAGTTCATCATGTATTTTTGGTATCAGGGGATGCTTAAAGCGGCTTCCCTGTTCTAGAGAATATTTAATATATATTTCCATGTTTATGTGATATATGGTCTATATGCAACATGTTGCTGTCTCGAGAGAACAGTGTGATTTGAGGGATTTTCTTGGTGGGCTTTTGAACCTTTGTCCGACTACAAAATTGAACCCAGCCACACGCAAGCTGCTTTTATAGTTTTTCTCTTGCAAGCTACTTTTATAGTTTTTCTCCTTTTCACTGCACGAAAAATGATGAATTGGAATTTATCCTATCCCTCGTGCATGGTTCCACATTTCTTGCTTTTGACTTGGGTAAGAAGTTCTTAATAGGACCTGCAAAATGGACATATTCTAGAGATATGTTGATCATGAAGAGCAACTGTTTAGGCACGAGTTTTTTTCTGTGTGTACTAATTAGGAATTTTCCTCTGTGGTTACAGGAGCCTCTAGTGGCATCGGCGCTGAAACCACACGTGTCCTTGCATTGCGGGGTATCCATGTATTTATGGCGGTCAGAAATATGGCTGCTGGTACAGATGTTAAAGATGCCATTATCAAGGAAATCCCAACGGCTAAAGTTGATGTCTTGGAGTTGGATCTCAGTTCCTTGGCATCTGTGAGGAAATTTGCATCAGATTTCACCACTAAGGGTCTTCCACTCAATATACTAATGTAAGAAAAGAACAAAAGCTACAATGGTTTTTTTCTTCACAGTACTGGTTCACATAGGCAACTTAGCTTGTTACGGGCTATCTCCACAATGTCTTAAACTTAGATGCATTTATACACAATTTTTGCTTGACGATTTCCCTTGAGTCTGATTATCTCAGTGATTTTATCTTTTCTGTTACCAGTAACAATGCAGGAATTATGGCAAGCCCGTTCATGCTTTCCAAAGACAACATAGAACTGCAATTTGCAACAAACCACTTGGGTTCGTTACACTTACATATGCTTTGAGTATATATTAGTGTCTGATTCTGTTAGTCATTGTGAGCAATGACCTGGATATATGATTTTTTTTCTATTTTAATAGTTACAAATTGATATTAATTTAAAACTTATTAAGCCGGAAAAATATTGGTCTGTGGTTCTTTGCCATTCTTCTGGTTTTGAGGGCCAGCTTGTTTTGTCTTTATTAAGAAACTAATCAAATCTTGGTCGTTAATCAACCAAATCAATTCAATCTGACTCCCCAAGAACTGTTACCATAAGAAAAGAAAGCAACAACACACCTAAGAAACTAAAGAATTAAGAAAGAAGAGAGAGTGAGAAAAAGACAACACTCAAAGATTACGTGGTTCAGTACCAATGGTACCTACATCCACGGTTGAAGAATCCTCTTGGGCTTGAAGCTTTTATTGAACTAATTGATTACAAGAGACAACTGATGACAATGATTAAATCTCTCTCACAGAGAATTTTCTATTTCCACCCTAGACCTCTCAAAATCATGATAAAAGTTCTCATCTGATCAGCCTCTAACTATATATTTATAGCTCTGTTGTCCAATCGTTAGCAGCAACAAACTTAACTAATTATTGTTGATATGGTTGACTTACAAGCACCTAATCCCAATCAAGCTCATAGAGTTCCTGAACTTGATTGTTGTAATGGTTTTGTTAATGCATCTACTCGATTGTCCTCAGTAGATATTTTAACGACATCTATTGCACTTCTTTCAATTTCTTCCCTTATGAAATGCAGCCTTCTATCCACATGTTTGGTCCTCTCATGGTATTTGGAATTCCTACTCAGCTAAATTACACTTGAGCTGTCATATGGGAATCGTTTCTTGACTCAGTCCCAGTTCAGACACTATTCCACTGAGCCACTTTGCTTCTTTTACAGCTTCAACTGATACAATGTATTCAGCTTCAGTAGTTGATAAAACAACCACTGGTTGTAGAGATGCTTTCCAACTCATAGCTCCACCACACAATGTAAAAACAAAACCAGTAGTAGACATTCTCTTGTCCAAATCACCAGTAAAGTCAGAGTCCACATAGCCAATGACCTTACTTGTGACACCATTATCCACTCTAAACAAAATACCAGATTCAGATGTCCCTTTAAGATATCTGAGTATCCATTTAGCAGCATTCCAGTGAATTTTCCCTGGATTTCTCATAAATCTGCTAACCAAGCCCACACCATAAGCAACATCAGGTCTAGTGCAGACCATAGCATACATAATGCTCCTAACCACACTAGAGTAAGGAACCTCTTTCATATACTCAATATCAGCATCATCAGATGGCTCTTACTGTTTTGACAATTCGAAATGAGTGGCTAAAGGAGTGGAAACAACTTTAACATCTACCATGTTAAACTTGCTCAGCACTTTTCTAACATAACCAGCCTGTGTGAGGAATAAAGTTTTTGTAGCTCTATCCCTCTTGACCTGCATTCCTAGAATCTTACTTGCAGAGCCTAAGTCTTTCATTTCAAATTCAGATCTTAGTTCAGACTTAAGTTTTTCTATCTCTTCTCTGTGTTTGCATGCTATAAGCATGTCGTCAATATAGAGAAGCAGATAAATTCTATCTCCAGAAGGTATAAGCTTACAATATACACAATTATCATATTGACTTCTTAAGTAGCCATGTGCCACCATAAATTGGTCAAACCTCAAATACCACTATCTGGGTGATTGTTTTAAGCCATATAAACTCTTTTTAAGTAAGCAAACCCTGTCCTCTAATCCCTTCTAAATGAAACCTTCTGGTTGTTCCATGTATATCTCTTCCTCAAGGTTGCCATGAAGAAATAATGTCTTGACATCTAGTTGATCCAACTCCACATCAAAATAAGTTGTGATTGCAAGTAACACCCTAATTGAGCTGTACTTAACAACATGAGAAAATATTTCACTGTAATCTACTCATTCCCTTTGTGTAAAACCCTTAGCAACCAGCCTAACTTTATACTTTGGAGGTTCAACACCAACAACCCCTTCTTTATGCTTGAAAATTCATTTACACCCAACTAGCTTCCTATCCATAAGTTTTTCTACCAAAATCCAGGTATCATTTTTCTTTAATGATGACATTTCTTCTTTCATTACTAATAACCATTTTGACTTATCTCTGTTATTCATGGCTTGTTTATAATTACCAGGTTCTTCTCCAATAACTTCTTCAGCCACAGTAAGTGCATAGGATATCAAGTCAGATATACCAAACCTCTTAAGCATTCTGATAACTCTTCTTTCCCTGTCTCTTGCCAGCTGATAAGTATCTTTTCATGAGGAGTTAGATTTACTATCATGGGATTTGAATTTGTCATCCGCAGACTCCACCTCCAAGTTAAGCTCTTTGACTGACACTTTGCTCAAGAGCTAATAGTTCAGTTTCAACATTTTGTTGAAGCATAGAATCCTCATCAAAGATAACATCCCTGCTCACAATTACTCTTGAAGGTTTCCCATCAAAGCACCAGATGTTATATCCCTTAACACCCTCAGGGTAACCAATAACGATACCCTTCATTGCCCTAGGTTCAAGTTTTCCCTAGTTGATGTATGCATATGCTGGTGAGCCAAATATTCTAAGATTACTATGATCAGGGGTTTTACCAGGCTAAACCTCTTGAGGGGTTTTGAAGTTCAGTGCTGTAAAGGGGCTTCTATTGATTATATATGGTATTGTAGTGACAGCATCAGCCCAGAAGTGTTTGAATAGATTTGCACTAAACAACATGCACCTGATCTTTTCCACTAAGGTTATGTTCATCCTCTCAACAATGTCATTTTGCTAAGGTGTATGTCTTACTGTTTTGTGTCTTATAATCCACTTCTCTTTGCAAAAGCCATCAAACTCTTTGCTGCAGTATTCTAGGCCATTATCAGTCCTCAACCTTTTTACTTTCCTCTCAATTTGGTTTTCAATGAATGTCAGTCATTCCTTGAACTTCAGTAGAGCTTCTTTCTTTTTTAGAACATAGACCCAAACTTTTCTAGTGTAGTCATCAATCAAAGTCATGAAGTATCTGGCTCCACCATGTGATGGAACCTGTGATAGCCCCCATAAGTCTGAATGAATGTAGTCCATAGAATGTTTGGTTTCCTGCTTCCCAGTGCTAAACCTTTGTCTGGTTGCCTCCCAAACACACACTTTTCACAAAACTCAAGAGATGAGATCTGATCAGAACCAATTACTCTTTGTTTCCCTAGCTCTCTTAAACCATTCTCACTCATGTGACCTAATCTCATGTGCCATAGCTTAGTTTTATCCTTACTAACAGAGGCCATTATTCCTGATGTGTAAGTGGATCCTATTAGAACATATAACCTATTTCTTCTAACCCCCTTCATTGTAACTGTGCAATTTTTAATGATCTGTAGTTCACAATTTTCAGCTTTTATGCTACAGCCAAATTGGTCAACTTCTCCTAAAGATATAAGGTTTCTTTTTAGCTCTGGAACGTATCTAACATTTCTTAGATCTCTTTCTACCCCCATCATGCATGGTAATGGTAACAATCCCAATTCCAACAACTTTACAGGCTAAATTATTACCTAGAAAAACTTTACATATATCAACTTTCTCAAAAGTCTTAAAGAGTTGCTTATTGGGGCTCATATGGAAGGAGCAGCCAGGATCCAGGATCCATTCTTCAGTGGGTTGTTTCTCAGCAGCAATGAGTACATCAGCACCTTCTGAATCTTCTTCATTCTCTGATGCTATAGTAGCCTTCCTAGAGATCTCTTTCTTGATTATTTCAATTTTCTTCTTCTCAAAGTAGTATTTGATATAATGCCTTTCCTTTTAACAGAAGTAGCACTTCATCTTCTTCTTTTTCTTATCAGTATTTTCCTTTTGGTTGTTTTATTTCTTCTTATGTTTTTTTTTATTTTCAGATTTTGATTTGGCCACCAGGATTTCACCCAGCCCTTGATCTTTTCCTTTAGCTATTTTCTTCAAATCTTTTGACTCGAGAGCACTCTTTACATCGTTTAAGGTAAGGGTTTGTCTCACATACAATAATGTATCAACAAAGTGCTCATAAGAGTCTGGAAGAGAGCTTAACAAAATAAGAGCGCTGTCTTCACCTTCAAGATTGATTCTAATGTTCTCTAGATTCAGAATTAACTTATTGAACTCATCAAGATGATCTTTCATGGTTATTCCCTCCTTCATTGAGAACGTATACAACATTCTTTTCATATAGAGGTCTCTTGGCAAGAGATTTCTTTAGGAACATCTCTTCAAGTTTTGTCCAGAGGCCTAATGCAGATTTTTCTCTGCTACTTCCCTCAGCACTTCATTTGAAAGATGTAAGTTGCTAGTGCTGTGAGCTTTGTTGTTGATTGTCCTCAAGTCTCCACCTGAACTTGAGGAGCCTTCTGCTTTTTCTTTCTTGCCAATTTGATCTTCTTCAATATCAAGGGCACCATCAAGCCCCTGTTGTATCAAGATTGCACGCATCTTGAGACTCCATAGATAGAAGTCACTTTCGCCATTGAACTTTTCTAGATCGTATCTGGTAGAAGCCATTTGAGAACAAGAGCCAAGAGCTGTAAGGGCTCTGATACTAATTTGTTAAGAAACTAATCAAATCTTGGTCATTAATCAATCAAATCGATTCAATCTGACTCCCCAAGAATTGTTACCATAAGAAAAGAAAGCAACAACACATCCAAGAAACTAAAGAATTAAGAAAGAAGAGAGAGTGAGAAGAAGACAACACTAAAAAATTATGTGGTTCAGTACCAATGGTACCTACATCCACGGCTGAAGAACCCTCTTGGGCTTGAGCTTTTATTGAACTGATTGATTACAAAGAGACAACTGATGATAAGGATTAAATCTCTCTCACAGAGAATTTTCTATATCTCACCCTAGGCCTCTCAAAATCGTGATAAAAGTTCTCATCTGATCAGCCTCTAACTATATATTTATAGCTCTGTTGTCCAGCCGTTAGCAGCAACAAACTTAACTAATTATTGGCCCCACAAATGCTGACTCAGCTCACCACTTAACCACATAACAGAATTAACTAACCAGCTTCACAGTCTTAACGTGGAAAATTAAGTACCTAACAGTGGGAGGGTTTTTGCAGTCGTTGTGTGCTAATTTAAACTTATGTCATGGCATTTAATACTCGTCACCGGCCAAATGCTCTGCACAAAGATTTGCAACAGTTTCACAAAGAAAAAAAAAATAATTCTTCCGGATTTTCATCTGATGCATTTGACTATTGATTGAACAGTTAGGATAACCTTGTTTTCAAATGCTTTCTCCAGGTCATTTTCTTTTGACTAATCTTTTACTGGACACTATGAAGAGGACAGCACAAGAGAGTGGCAGGGAAGGAAGAATTGTAAATGTCTCCTCAGAGGGTCACCGGTTTACATATCGTGAAGGAATTCGTTTTGAGAAACTCAACGACCAGTCAGGGTAACACTGTCTGATTATACTTTTCTCTAGTTCAAGATGGTATGCTTGACAAATGACAATCATTTATGTCACTCTACTGTAGTCTACATGAGATGTTTATTTGGGAAATATACAGCTATTAATTGACCTCCCGGGGTGTCTTCAAGACCCTAACTAACATCTTAGTGGATTGTTGTTCAGTATGCACATCTTTCCGCTCCTAGGCACCTATGCTATTTATTACCAGTGTTTAAGAACAGGTCGAGTTCAGGAATTAATTTAAGTTGCACATCTGCCTTGTTCAGTTACATACATTAATTGATTAAATATCTAATATTGTCAAGTCATTTATGGAACATTTAAGAGGTTGACGAGATTGATAGTGCCACCCTTTTTCTTTTCTTTGTATATGAACGATGACAACTTGAATGTGAAGCTTTGAATAATGGATAAACTCCCAAATGTTACTAGTGGCTTATACACACATGTTCCAGACATACCACCTGTTGGGTATCTAGAAATTCCTTTTTGATGGCTATATTTAAGCTTTCAGCAGATAGCATGTCAGCAATAAAGTCATTAAGCATTTATTATGTTTTTACAATGTGATTCCTTCCTGGTGTAATGCTATTATTCACTGTAGAATTATATTTTATTTAGAAGTATTTTTCACATATCCACTGGCGTCATATAGAGTCCTATGAAACTAAAGCTTTGAAAACCTATGAAGTTTGATTCGCATGCCATACAAATGCACAATTAGTTTGATTGCCTAGAGTTTTATTATGAGCAGGTACGGGAATTTCGTTGCGTATGGTCAATCGAAGCTCGCCAACATTTTGCATGCCAATGAACTTGCGAGACATTTGAAGGTTAAGATTTCTTAAAAGAAGAAACCATTTTTTCTACTGATCCATCTTTAATAAATTACAAGTTTTTCACTTTTGATATGAGTCGCCTGTGTGAGTCTCCATATACAATTCATCCTATCATTTTACGTTAATGAGTATCCATGGTACCAATCTTATTTTCTTTTTATACTCAACTGCGCTTGTACTTTGGTGTCACTGTCGTAACATACATCAAAAGAATCTCTTCTAAAGGTAGATAATGATGGGTTTAGTGTACTGCCGAACATCAACCACATATTTTGCTGTACTATATATACTGATGGAATGTTTTTAAATAGGAAGAGGAGGGGGTGGAGATATTAACTGCAAATTCACTTCACCCTGGAGCAATTAACACCAACCTTTTCCGTCAGGAGGGCTTTGTGAATGGTAATAACTCAAAATTTTTCATTTTAGAGAATTTTGTATGTCTTAATAATTTAGATTGCTTTTCTTGCATGAAGAAGCACAATTAGGGAACTTAGTGGATATGTCATGTCAAACCATTTCTGCCTTTCACTAAGTGATAACACTTTTGTGTGGTTCTGAATATGTGAATGAATTTATCTTTCATGCTGAAGTAAGTGTAAACTAACTAAATTGGGCTCGCACAATTACATGGGAGTGAAACTGTGTGTGCGTATTAACCCAGCTACAGATTATCTAGAAATTTAATAAAATTTTGCCGGTCACCTGCTGCAGGGCATTATTTCCTGTTCACCTATCTTAGTGTTAACAATATTTTGTAAAAACTGAATTTTGCTTTCTAAAAGTCGTGTGCTGATAGTATGATATGTAATTGATGCCTGGCATGAGTTTCATTCTTTGACAACAACAGAAAGGTGGGAACTTGGTATTCATAATATTAAGAAAAATTTGACCGGATACCTTGTGGTATTTCAATCAAAGTCTTTCCCTTTTCCTTTTTCTCTATCTTGCATCCAGTGGTTGTGCCATGGCTTTATGTTTTTTCCTTTTTGTTTGTTGCAGCTATTGTTGGCTTTCTTGGTAAATTTGTGTTCAGAAACGTGCAGCAGGTATTTCCATCTTTACAGATATCTCTAGATACACAATTCTTGTTACAATGTCCAAAGATTCAGATGAATACCTTTGATAGGAATTAAACCGTCCAATTTTCAAATAGGTGTATTTGAACATGCTCTTAGTTACATATATCGTTTTTTTTTTTTTTTTTTTTTTTTGGGGGGGGAGCAGGGGGCGGCAACAACATGTTATGTGGCGTTGCATCCACAAGTTAAAGGGAAGACTGGCCTCTATTTCAACGACAGTAACATAGCTCAACCAAGCCCACATGCTGTTGATACCGAGTTGGCAAGGAAATTGTGGGATTTCAGCTTGGATTTGATTAATAGATCGTCTCAAAATTCTTAAGAGAATATAGATGTTTTTGTTTTCATGAATAAGGATATTGCTTACTAAAAACTTCTGCTCGCTCTTCCATTGTAACAAAACAATTAAGTGTCGAGAGATTTCTGTACCCATACGATCCTGTTGATCTTGTTTTTCTGTTGCAAGTTTTTCTAGTGGATCATCTGATTGCAGATGATACAAGTTGCTTGAGAGGGTATATTAATGAACATACATTGTTGCTTCTGCCTATTCAATCTACTTATCTGATACAAGCTGCTTTAGAAGGTATAGTAACATACAAGTTGATGAAACTGGAATTGCCAAGGCCACTGATTGCAGTTAATCTATATATTACTTCGATTAGATGACTACTACAAATATTTGATCCCAAGCTTCATACTGAGGTATGTATGCTTGGCTGGGTTCAAATATCCTTCTAGTGATGCAGTAACATGTTCACCTTCATTCATCATCAGATAATTGGTGTCACATAAGAGTTACAACCTGGAAAACAAAGATATAGCTCAACACAGAGAAATCGTATAATCAGACAAAGGAGTCGTCACCCAATTTCTCTGTTTTTGCATCAGATTAGCATCTTGTGCTGGGAGCTGGAACTTGAACATTTACAATGATTAAATCCAAGTACATCAACAAATTCTCAATCCTGTATGCGCGTCTCTGTATGGTCAGAAAAAACACGTTCATGGAGTGAGATCTCTTCAATTTACGGAAGTGTTAATGTACATACAACAAATTGGTAGAACAATTCATAACAATAGTGACACCTGAACCAACTGCAACTGATGCAGAAGCTTGACAAATCTGTGATCGTTTTGTACACAAATTTTGGACCCAATTCTGTTCTCCATTTTTCTGTACAGCAGTTTGACCCCAAAAAAATTAGCCTACATTCTAATAATTGTACTGAGTTGGTCGTTCTTCTCTTCTATACCATGATCTAAAAATACTGTACTGATTTTGCAGCTATAATTAAGTTCCTTGAAGAACAGCCCCACATTGGATCGTCAGCTCTACCTTCCGCCATAATAATCAAGCTCGTAATACCATAGTTCAGTTAGCCACAAGTTGACGTTCTATGGACTCTGCTCTGTACAAAGTTGATGCCGAATCATATCACAAACTACCCTCAACAGCAAGTTTGTTATTAGCTGGGAAGCAAGCTCCACTATAAATTAGCCTAGCCATCCAGCAGTAGTATCAGTTTTGTCACACAGCTTAAGTTACTGATCGATCAAGAATCTGCAAGACATAAGCCCGAAAACGAAGCCATGGCAAATAATGTATCCACCTCCAGCCCCTTCATCCCCCCCCCCCCCCCCTCCCCCCCCCAAAAAAAAAAAAAAACTTATTCCATAGATTTCCACTCTGGACACTTATTGACAACTTAGCTTCCTCAGCAGTTGAGAATAAATAGTTTAGTAGAACCAAAGAGAATCTGAAAACGTCAGGTTCGCAGAGATTGGTGGGTCCAAAAAAATGAATGAAGTTAGATACCACTAGTCCGGGCGGGCAAAGGAGATAGGGGACTTAGATCTAGGGATGGATTCATCTTCACCTGATCCTTCAGGAGCTGCCGAGACACACGATCAGCTAAGACCGACTGTCCATCGTACGGTTCCCCATGAACTGGCCTTCCCAATTGCTTTCCTAAAACATCATTTTCAGAGGGTACTAATTCTGAGAATATGTGAGACCCTCCTGGCTGCATCCCTCGGAATATGTCAGGATTTGTATCTTGGTAAGAAGGGCCATTGCCATAAAAGTTACTTGTGGGCTTCGCCAAGTTCCCAAAACCCTCTTGCAAGTAAACTGGTTGTTTCAGGTGCTTGAATGGTATAGCACCACTGCCACCCGTTAGAGGTGTGGATGCACCTGAAGTGGTCCGAGGGCTAGATATAGGAGAAGGAGACATTTTTCCATTCAGGTGTTGTGGTGACCTTGGATGTAAAAGAGGGCTTCCAATGGGTGACACAGGGCACGATCTGTTCATTGAAATATTGATATCACTGCAGATCAGGTAACTGAAATCAGAATTCAAGCTCGTGAAGATGATGATGTTGAGTTACTTTTATCATTGCTAATTTTTGTGTAAGAAAGCGAGAAAAAGAGAGACCTGGCATTGAGAGAAGTTTGCGAAACTCTTGATGAATGAACAGAAAGTCTCTCAGTATCAAAAGTGGAAACGTTTCTCAATTGTCCAATGCCCTGAAAGTTAATTAATGAGCCAAACCAATAGTCAGAAATTGGCCGCATGCAAAGAAGAGGATATGCTCTAGATGGACATTAGGAAAACAAGCCAGTTTTTTTAGACAGTCCCAAGGTCATTGCCCAAGTATAAAAATCGAAGAAAAAAACACAGAATTTTCTCCGCTCTTATGTGCAATCAAACACACATCAAATATCAAATAATGAAAAAAAAAAGTCTCATCACTGTTATCTAAGCTTATCACAACAATTTAAAATCAACAGGACTAATCATTTTCTAGATTTGGTATAGAAGTTTACTTTGGTGTCTCATTTGTCCCTCTAAACCTAAATTTATTCACTAAAGCCTTACTTCACATTTGCCCCCAAAATATCCATGTAACTGGAACAGCTGTTGTCCATACACAAATCCAAGTTTTGATGGAAAAAGTTGACTCTATATTATCCATAACTCACATTAAACACCCAACTGAGTGGACAATACTTTCCTAAACCTTTATCTCATTGTGATACTCAACTAAAGATAAACTAGCAAACTGTCTTAAGCATCCCTGCAACTTTAATTGCTTTAGTTAGTACATCTCTATGTACTAACCCAATGGAGCTTTACTGCACGCATTATGTCAATATGACTAGGAAGGAACCTGAATTTAGAAAGATTGTCAATATTTTGCTAGAGAGATTAAATAAATAAGAGAGAGATTAAATAAATAAGACTCCCATGTCATAGTAGCCAGAAAAAGAACAAGTTATATAATGATCATCTGCTTTTGCCTGAGATTTAAGAACAATTTTCACTACATTCTGCACATCTTCTTTCCAACCACGAATCAAACACTTATCCAACTAGCAGAATTGCATATCTCTAACACTGAAAGTTTAAAATTGATGTGATAACACAATGTATCACACGAACTTCCTACAAATTAATTGATTCACTGGAATAAGACAGCAGTTGAAAAACAATTCTATAATGCCTTCTGTACATTAAAGATATGAGACCGTTAAGAATGTGAAAAGCATATCAAGACAATATCACCATTTTAATATTCATGGTACATCTAAATTCCATTGCTAAAATAAACAGGAACCCAAAGGGAGAACATGCAGCAAATATCAAGCATACACAACAATCTCAATCCCAATAGAGACGAAATGGAATATCAAGAGAAATGAAACTACCAGAGCTTTTATGCCATTTGTAACTCCAGGGGGAACATCTGAAGGCTCAGGGGCCAGAATAGTTCTTTCCAAAGGTGCAGCACCCTTCACAAAAGGGTGATCCAAAAGCTCAGCTGCTGTTGGACGATTTAAGGGATTACGTTGCAAACACAACCTAATAAAATCCTTTCCTTCATCAGAGAGGTCATCTGGAATTGTTGGGAGTTCCTTACTATTCCCAATCTTAAACATAGCAGCAACCTGCAGATCATAACATGCAACTATCTCACACAATGAACTGAGCTCCAACTGGACAACATAAACTATCATTTTCTGTATAAGAAAGATGAAAACTTAAGATCGTTTCTGTTGCTTCAGTACTGACCCCTTCATACTGGCTCCAAGGTGGTTTTGTTGTAGCCATTTCCAAAACAGTGCATCCAAGACTCCAAATATCAACAGCAAGATTGCAACCACTTGAGTTCTTTATAACCTGAGTGTAAATTTAGATTTGATATCACAATTGAGAACCATGTTGTTATTAATGAGTTCAGGTACAAAAAGGAATAATTTCTGACCTCAGGAGCCATCCAGTAAGGGCTTCCCTTGAATGATAATGGACATGACTGGCCGGCAATCTGCACAGAGCATTTAATGTCTCGCTAAATTCTCATTTAATCAGATGCAATTTATACATTTATTAAAAGAAATTATTATGCCTAAACTTACATGCTTTGCCATCCCAAAATCCGCCAGCTTGACCCGCCCATTTGGATCCACAAGTATGTTTGCTCCTTTAATGTCCCTGTAAAATAAATGCCCTTTATTTAAGAATACAAACAATGTATAAATTGAGCAGAGTAGCTAATCTGTATATAGCAGCTTCAAACTTATTCAAGAATAGGAGGATTATCACCTGTGGACTGTATGCTTTGAGTGTAAGAATGCAAGCCCAGACAAGATTTGTTGTGTATAATTACGAATTGCCAGTTCGCCAAACTGTCCATAATCCTGGAGAAGTTTATAAATTGACCCACCAGATACATACTCCAGGTATATATAAAGTTTGTCCTCAACCTGTTCAGGAAAAAAAAAATCCAATAGTCATGTTTGTACCATATGAAAAGACAATGTCTGAAAATAAATATCAACAGCTTTAAATAACAATTGTCACATGCTTCAGTGAATGGAAATAGAACAAAAATACTTACTGTTTTAGATCCATAGTATTGCACGATGTTTGGATGCCGTAAGCGACTTAATAATACAATTTCCTGCCACAGAACTCGAGTAAGAATGTTTTCTTAAAGCTATGCATATGTTACAAAACAAGGGAGCAATTAAATAAACTATTCAAAGAAAGGATGCAGGCAGCGGGGGGGAGGCAAAGAAACAAAAACCATTATCTAATAAACTGAAAGCTGACTGTTATACTTGGAAGTGATCATACCTGCATCAGCTGCTTAGCACTCTCCTTTGACTTGGCATCATCAAATAATGTAACTTCCTTCATTGCACACATTTCACCACTATCACTGGACCAGTTAAGAGGAGAAATCAGATACATACAAACTTAAATAATGACCAACATGTAAAAATACCAAAACAGATTAAAACATCATATTTAAAAACCTCAGTCCTAATGAGCCATTTGTAATCGATAATCAAGAAAATCTGCTAACACTGATCTCAACTACTTAGCTTGCTAATGTACTAAATTTGATGGGAGGTTAATACAATTGTTTTGCAAGCCATTTATTAATAAAATCAAAGTACACATGCATTAAAAAAAATTAAAAACAAAAAAGCAATATTCTTTGTGGTAAACCTGTTAAAACAAACATAAACCACAAACCTGTTAAAACCAACATAAACATGTCCAAATGTGCCTCTACCCAGCATCTTTCCCTTTTTCCAGTGTGACTCGGGGCTAACTGGATTTTCCACCCTTCCTGGACTTCGCGGCACAGAGGGTGATGTTGCAGCCGAATTTGAATGAGAAAAGGGAGAAGAGTTGGATATTGTTATAGGAGGAAGAGGCAAGCGGTGGCTTTGTTGTTTTCCATCATCAGGCCAGCTTGTCTGCGACTCAATGGGTGCACCTCCTGCTCTAGGATGAATAGGGGTGACAGCACCACTTTGGATTCTGGAGCTGGGGCCTGGGCTAGCCATTCTGGGACTAGGTATTGGTGAATATTCTGGGCTACCCCTGCTTTGTAACTGTTGCCAAAATAACTGTCCTGACATATCACCTCCCATCGAATTATTACCAGAATTTTGACCAGAACCTGGACTAGAGCAGTGGCCAGAGCCAAGTAATGTGACATCTGCATAAGGCTTCCCAGACCAGAAAGCAGAATTCACGACTTGCTCACTACCAAATGCTCTCAGTGGACTTCTGGAGGGACTTGACAACGAGCTGTCAGGAGCACTGCTGAAAGCACCATGATACGGAACCTGTAGATTTGGCACATGACCACTTAAACGTCTTTGTTTAGGTGATGGGGAGAGACGATTACTCAATGAAAGATTTGCCGGTTTTTTTTCCTCTCTTGAACTTGTTTGAGAGGCATTGGAAAGATGATCCTTGGGCATCACACTTCAGGGGTAGAAAGAAAGATGGAGTCAATTGATCAGGAATAAGTAGATATAATAAAACATCAATAACATGTGAACACAAATTTCCCATACATTTACATTTTTATCCATTGTCAAAGCGTCAAGGTTAATGAGTTACGAGCAGGCTAACCTGGAAGGGCTGCTTACAGCTGTTCTAGTCCCATTGTCATAGTCATTTGCCAGCGGACTGCGATGACGGGAGTCAGCTTGATCATCACTATCAATGGAGCTCTCACTGGAAATAGAGGCGGTGATCAAATCTCCATCCAAGTCAGCAGGATTTGCCCTACTACGTATGCATGCCGGTCTTGGAAGAGGTAAAAACAATGAAGACTTGGAACCTTTTTCCAGTTTTGGCTTAGTGGAGATACTAATTTCAGAAGCTGTACGACTTACAGCTGCAGAGCGCAAACCAGGAAGTGGAAGTGGTTGAGCATTGGACCTTTCAACAAAACTTTGACTCCTCCCTACTTGCTTGGAAGGGGAAGTTGATCTAGATTCTGCTCGGGACTGGGATCCTAGCTCCGAAACTGTATCATTGCAATGTCTGCGAGACCCTCCTGATTTACTGCTTGCTTTACCTTCACATGTGATCTTAATTTTTTGATGTATTGTGCAAATTATACCATCCTTACTTGCTTTTTTCTTCGACGATGACTTTCCCCACCAAGAACGCATTTTTCTTATTCTTCAATATTTACCAAAAAAAGAATAAAGCAGCTGAAAATTTCTTCTAAGGAAATTCCATTTCTACAACCAACAACCAATCGTGCAACACTTTATTCTAAAATTCTAAAACCTGAACAAAAAAAACAATGAAAAATATAACATGGTCAATAATTAGCAAGACTGTGTCTATGTCACTGTCAACTCCAAAATCAAATTACACAAAAGTGAGAAAATTTGCATGTCTGAATGTTATACTGAACCAATGAACTGATCAAAAAAAAAAAAAAAGAAAACCTCACAGGCAATATGAAAAGTCAAAATTAGTCAGCCAATTTTGACTGACTAGCAAAGCTACCTCATCCAACAACCTCAAAAAAGGAACCACATTTTTACGCTTAAAACCGCGTAAATTAAGCACGTCTTGTACGTGCATTATATATAATCAATACGCAAATCATATTAGTTCAAATTTCTAACTACATATAGGAACTGGCAAAATAAACACGTGCGCTAAAAATAAAATCTGAAATTCATTCACTAAAACTAACTGGATTTTTCTCAAATGAACTAAACAGAGTTTTACGATCTTTAACTTAGTTCAAAACGACGGCGTTAATAGACAGATCTCAGCACAGGCTAAAAATAAAGACATAAAAAAGAATAGTAATAATAATGACAAAAAATTGTACTCACCGGCACATGTTTTAACGGCAGTTTGAATCTGAAGTGAAGAAGAAACGTACGTCTGAGAGATTGGTTGCGTAATGTTGAGATGAGAACTGGTTGAATGTAATCGTGGAAAAATGAAAGAACCCTAGTCAAAACGGCAGCGTATTGAGGGATTCCTTTGCAAGAAGAATTTTGTTGTTGTTGAGTTCAAAGAGAGAGATCGCGTAAAAAGAAGACAGAGATTGATAGAAATGTAGAGAGAGAAAGAGAAGGAAAGGGAAGAGAGAGAGAGTATGTCTGAGCCCAAGACATGGAGTTGTCTGTGCGTTGATTTTACATTATTAAAATATGAGTTACGAGCAGGCTAACCTGGAAGGGCTGCTTACAGCTGTTCTAGTCCCATTGTCATAGTCATTTGCCAGCGGACTGCGATGACGGGAGTCAGCTTGATCATCACTATCAATGGAGCTCTCACTGGAAATAGAGGCGGTGATCAAATCTCCATCCAAGTCAGCAGGATTTGCCCTACTACGTATGCATGCCGGTCTTGGAAGAGGTAAAAACAATGAAGACTTGGAACCTTTTTCCAGTTTTGGCTTAGTGGAGATACTAATTTCAGAAGCTGTACGACTTACAGCTGCAGAGCGCAAACCAGGAAGTGGAAGTGGTTGAGCATTGGACCTTTCAACAAAACTTTGACTCCTCCCTACTTGCTTGGAAGGGGAAGTTGATCTAGATTCTGCTCGGGACTGGGATCCTAGCTCCGAAACTGTATCATTGCAATGTCTGCGAGACCCTCCTGATTTACTGCTTGCTTTACCTTCACATGTGATCTTAATTTTTTGATGTATTGTGCAAATTATACCATCCTTACTTGCTTTTTTCTTCGACGATGACTTTCCCCACCAAGAACGCATTTTTCTTATTCTTCAATATTTACCAAAAAAAGAATAAAGCAGCTGAAAATTTCTTCTAAGGAAATTCCATTTCTACAACCAACAACCAATCGTGCAACACTTTATTCTAAAATTCTAAAACCTGAACAAAAAAAACAATGAAAAATATAACATGGTCAATAATTAGCAAGACTGTGTCTATGTCACTGTCAACTCCAAAATCAAATTACACAAAAGTGAGAAAATTTGCATGTCTGAATGTTATACTGAACCAATGAACTGATCAAAAAAAAAAAAAAAGAAAACCTCACAGGCAATATGAAAAGTCAAAATTAGTCAGCCAATTTTGACTGACTAGCAAAGCTACCTCATCCAACAACCTCAAAAAAGGAACCACATTTTTACGCTTAAAACCGCGTAAATTAAGCACGTCTTGTACGTGCATTATATATAATCAATACGCAAATCATATTAGTTCAAATTTCTAACTACATATAGGAACTGGCAAAATAAACACGTGCGCTAAAAATAAAATCTGAAATTCATTCACTAAAACTAACTGGATTTTTCTCAAATGAACTAAACAGAGTTTTACGATCTTTAACTTAGTTCAAAACGACGGCGTTAATAGACAGATCTCAGCACAGGCTAAAAATAAAGACATAAAAAAGAATAGTAATAATAATGACAAAAAATTGTACTCACCGGCACATGTTTTAACGGCAGTTTGAATCTGAAGTGAAGAAGAAACGTACGTCTGAGAGATTGGTTGCGTAATGTTGAGATGAGAACTGGTTGAATGTAATCGTGGAAAAATGAAAGAACCCTAGTCAAAACGGCAGCGTATTGAGGGATTCCTTTGCAAGAAGAATTTTGTTGTTGTTGAGTTCAAAGAGAGAGATCGCGTAAAAAGAAGACAGAGATTGATAGAAATGTAGAGAGAGAAAGAGAAGGAAAGGGAAGAGAGAGAGAGTATGTCTGAGCCCAAGACATGGAGTTGTCTGTGCGTTGATTTTACATTATTAAAAAAAATACATATATATATATATATATATATTATAATTATTAAAAAGTAATGATGGTGATTGGCGCATTGGTAAATTTCCGAGTACAGTAAACTCGTTTTTAACCGTTAGTTACCCCAAAAAAATTTAAAAAGAAAAAAATCTGTAGGGAAGATGGACTGATGGAGCATGCCACGTCATCATGCTACTAATTATAAATTTATTATGTAATAAATATAATATGCGTCAAGATGTCATCTAAAATAATAATAATAATAATAGGTAATATTATGTACTGTATTAATATTATGTTGTGTATTTAATTATTGTTAGATTTTTCTTTATTTGAAAGTGACTTTTTTTTATAATTACAATTTTTATTTTATCGATGTAGTATATTTTAGTTTATTTAATGACTTGCGTGGTCGATCTTACTAAGATTTTAAAATTTGTCTTTAAATTTAATGTAATGTTTTAGTGATATTACTCACTTAATGTTTTTTTTATATTTAATTTTATTGATTCCATGATGACATGACATAATTCATCTCACCTAAGATTTTTCTAACATTTTTTTTAATTTTTAGGCATTGTTTTGAACGATGATCATCCACCGTTGGGTGACTTGGAATAAATGACTCAATATTTGCATTAAAATTATAAATGAAGAGTTTAAATTAAAATAGCACCATCCTTTAAAAATATAGTAAAATATTGATAATAATTTAAATTTATTAAGAGATTAATAAAAATTTGAAACTGAATAGTATGAAATCGTAATCGATAGATTGAATTTTATTTAGAAATTAATTTTTATTTGTAATAAGTCATTTTCTAAGTTTTATTTTTATTTCACAAGTTTGCAAGGATTCTATTATAGGCAAGACATTTTAGGGGGCCACATAATTTTGAAAAACAATAGTTCTTGAATTTAATTTTGGAGATCTAAATTTAATTGCATAAATTATTCAAATCTAATTATCTTATATTTAAATTTTATGATAAATGTACATTTAATCAATGAAATTTATATTGCTAGCGGGTTATAGACTCTCATGTGATAGGATGGCCTTATTTTAATCAATAACTGAGAGATAAATCATTAAAATACTTTATTTAATATATATTTTTGTAATTTATTGAGAGCTTTATCAAATAATCAGAATCTCTTGTTCATGATAAATTCTAATTTTAATTTTTTGAATTAAGTATTTAGCATATGTGGAACGTGAAAAATAATTAATTTTGTATTTCCATGAAAAACGTTACCCAACAAAAAGTCTCTACACAAAAATGTTTTCAATTATATATATCCCAAAAAGTAAAAAAAATAAATCTCAAATTGCTTTCCATTTCAAAAAAAAAAAATTTTGTGGCATTTTGAGGTTAGTTGACCTTTGTGTTGGGTCCAACTTTTAGCCAAAGGTTCTGTACACTTAAAAGTCTAGTGTTAATAAAAATGAGTTTGACTTAAGAGTTGACTTTAATGTAGTCATCTAAATTCTAGCTACCGAGCGATATATGTATATACATGCTTATTGTTACATATACTAAATTCTTATAACTTAAAATGAAAAATCTATAAAAAAAAAAGGAAAAATTCCCTTAATTTTAATTTCTTTTAAATACAATAAGTGAATAATAAATAAACTCATCAACATATTAATTTTAATTTATATTTATGATTGTACAAGCAAAGCAAAGCAAAGCAAAAGATAAAACGAAGGTGAGCGTCATTGGAAATGAAAGAATAAAGATGGCCTAACTCACGGAAGCAAGCAAGCAAGCAACAAAGGGGAGATGAATCACTCCTGCACGTGCCATGCACGTCCCCCGCCCCATTTCACTTTCTTATCATGTCTCTTGGCAACTTATGATTGGCTTGTCTTTTTCTTTTCCCCTTTTTTTTTTTAAACCAATATGACAAGAGACAACACAATGCATAATGTTTGTTCGTAAAACTTTAAATGTGTTTCATTTTCGTCCTCATTTTTCATGTGGATGCTAAGCTAATACCTAGATTTATTTGTTTTTTTTTTTTGGGGGCTCTTAGAAGAATTTGGGTTTTGAATGAATTTATGTCCAGAATTTAAAATTGGGTTTTCCAGACCAATTTGGATCAACGGTTCTTGTAAATACGAGTGCCTACTTATTTTATTGTGAATAAAAAATAAAATTAATTCTTACTATCAATTTGGGTGTTCTAATGTACTCTATTAACTTTAAAATGTTATATCATTGTACACGAATATGAAAATGACTCCTTAAGAATTGATTCAATGTTCAAGAATGACTTTAGTGCTATTGGACTGCCAAAAAAAAAAATGAAAAGGAAAATAGAATTTGATATGATAGAAATTCTTTATCTCTTTCCATTAAAATTCATGTTCTCAACATGTTCTTTTAAAATCTTTATTATTATTATAAATATTATTCCCCCATTCCTTGACAATGACCAATTTAGAATGAAATCAATGGTCTAATTTCATCTTCATGGCTGCATGCCAAAAAAAATTGAATGTTTCCACCCACAATTTTTTTATATTGTATACACCATGTGATGTTGGAAAGCTCATGCAAAGAGACAATTTATGAGTCAAAATCGATGAACTGAAATTCTGAAATTTGGAGAGTTCATGCGAAGATACTATAAGTCAATTTCTTTCGTAAGTTTTGGTGAGTCATAAATTAGAATTTATATTTGGCTGTTTTATGTCAGTGTGATCTTTGACTATGGGGACAAGTTATACTGGGCCTGGCTATTGGGCTCTGAGTGTATTGTTATATAATTTGTTGGATCCAGCAGCTAGAAAGGCCCATACAAGTAACTAGAAGTGGACTGCAACGCTGGACTTTAATACGACTTACCATGAAAATGGCAAAAATAAGTATTGGGCAAAGATTAGAACATTTAAATCTGCAATCTAATGATTGCTTATTACATTTTAATTATTTGTCTGAATAAACAAGATTAGAACACTTAAATCTAACGGTTCACAACAACCTCACTACAATGTACCCAAAAAAAAAATACATACAGGATCATATAAAAATCTTTTATTTTTTTTTCCTTTTTGGGGTAAGGTTGGTACTGAACCAGCTTTGTTGGAACAAAATCTTGGCCTATGTACAAGCGAAAAGAAAGGTACAGACGTACAGTTCATTATTGAAGCCTTGCTGGAAAATTCCCGCCTTCTCTCAAGCAAAAAATATATACATTTTCTGCTTAGAAATAACAGTATTATCTTATCAATGGCAAACCAATAGCTATGACTATCAGAGTTGAGGGTACTCCGAATTTAAGATGATTCCAGAAAGATAAGGTGTACCCAAGATGTGGGGCACGGTGGGCTTGCTCGCATACTATCAAGTTGGCGGCTGATCCCACTAGTGAGAGGTTCCCGGCTACCGTGCTGACCCAAGCTAAAATGAGCCATGCCTTCTTCTCGTCGGCAGCAGAAATTGCAGCTGCTGATGCCGCCACACGGCCTCCGAGCAGGAGAACTAAGATCATACAAACAGGTTATTTAACTAGCTTCTGGGACAGGTGAATAGTCTATTCAATATGAGAATAGATGGTTTACACTTATAACTGTTTTGGTATGTATCCAAATGAATAACTAAACATATATTTAAAGGAAATATTAGATATTTTCATGTAGAAATGTTCGGTAAATCCTTTTTCATACTGGCAGATAGATACAGATCAGAAGAAGCATGCACCAGAATAACCTTCGAAAAAAAATTTCTTGCATTCCATTCCACAGCATCATGAATTTCAGCAAATTTACTACAATGTGAATGATTAAAGATCATTTACTTATTTATTTATTATCTTTAGTCAGGTATACGTGAGACCTAACAAACTTACAGGAATTTGACAATAATTACAAAGTTGAATTCAGTAAATTGTATGACCAGGTTTCTTGCTTTAAAAGTAATCTTATTGAACAGATTTGTGCAAGAGACAACATCAACATACCAGTTGGAACATTGGAAGCCAAATTTGACAGGACTAGTATGACAGCAGCGAGAACTGCTATGCCTCCAGCGTGATCAATCTCTGCATAGGGCTCCATGAATTCCCACAGAGCGCTTGGAATTCCAGTTTTATTGAAACCATCGACTGTGATGAACATTCCACAGAAGAAAATTAGAAGCGAATAGGACACCTGGTCAAAAGGGAGAAGAAAACTTCAATTAATATATATGATGCAAAAGCAGTTAACATTAAACCTATCATGTGATGCGCTTTTAAAATATACAAATTTCATGCGGACAAGAAAGGAAGAAGAACCATTCTGATAGCAGATTTTACCTTTTCGAGACTTGGTCGAGCATCCTTGAAATCAAGAACCACAAGAGCAAGTGCAGCAGTAATTGCTGTCCAGGACATGTTGAGACCCATAAGTAGGGAAACTAACATTCCTAGGGTAATAAGGTAAACACAAGATTTCCACAAAACTCTTTTCCACTCACTACTCAAACTTTCCTTTCCCCGTGATAATTGTTGTGAAAGAACATTGGCCAATGTAATTACTGATCCAATTCCTCTTGAAGGGACAATTTCCTCCCTTCTCTGAGAACCTCCATCAGTTGACACCTCTTTTGATTCATTTGTAATCCTAGCAGACTCAAATGTACCACTAGATACCCTGTTGATCTCATTCTCAACTAAACTTGTTCGATTTCTTAGAGTCTCAGCATGACCTCCGTTTCCATTTACATTTGGAGAGTTTTGAAGACTCATAGATTCCAATCTAGAGTTCCACTCCTGAGAGTTTAACGATGTAAAATGAGACATTGTGGCTGGTGAGAATCGATGAGAGGACACATCCTCTTCTGCAACAACTTCTGCAGTCGCATCTTCTTCATCCTTATGAGAGGATAACAATTTCCAGTACATGGTAAGAAGAATTAGAGCATTCACAACAACTCCCACGAACATTGCAGGGAGGATTCCAATTAGAAACTTCCCGAATGGGATCTTGCTTTGAACGGCTATAACCAGGTTCTGGGGGTTGCCAATTGGAGTTGCTGATGACCCAATATTAGCACTTGATGCAAGGGCAAGGAGAAATGGATGAGGGGGAAGATTATGCTGCCTTGCAATTTTCAATACAAATTCAGTCAAGACCACACAAGAGGTATCGTTGGTGAAAAGAGCACTTGAAATAGCTGAAATCAAGCAGATTCGACAAAGTAAGTCCTTTGGTCCTCTGCTCTTCCACGAGAGCATCCTCCCCAAATATTTGAACATATCTGCACTTTCCAGATATACGCTGACAACCATTGTTCCAAAGAGAAGTCCAAGAATAGGGAGATCAATTGCAGCATAGGCTTGATCAGGGGTTATGACTCGGAAAATGACCATAAGCATAGCCCCAAGGAGGGATCCTGCAGTCCTCCCTATTGGTAGAAATGGGACAGCTGGGAAAACTGCCATTACCCAAAAGATTGCAAAGGCTATCGAGCCCAGAACCACCTTTACTGTTGACGCCATCGCCATTTTTCAAGCTCAAATAAGTCGATAATTTTATACTTACGCAAATATCCAAAGTCTCAAAACATTAATCATTTGAACGCCTTAGCTTGTACCATAACCATTTCTTATGAAAAAGAATTTGCAAAGTGCAGTAACCAGCACATAAATATGCCCACTGCATGAAAATTCACCCGCCGGCCCTTGACACACACATTCAAGGCAAAACTAAGGAAATCAAAACAGCCCGTAGAAATTTTAGTGCACCAGTAATCAAACAGCTAGAGTGCGACTAGTAAGCCGGGCAATTACACTGCAGTTTGGCACGTTACCAGCTCAGAAAAAGCCAAAAACTAATAATCCACAAATCAAAGAAAACAATCAATCAAGCATCAATAAAAATCCAAACATTTCTGTTTACTACCACTTGTCTTTGTCGCAAGAATTATCTCAAATTCCAAACAAGCAACTTTAATTGAATTTTTCATTACAATGAATCAACGTTATTAAAAAAAAAAAACAGAAGAATACAATGCAAGACTTTTTACGTTACATCCCGATATGAATAGAAAAAACAACAGTCACAACCGCTGCCATCTCTATGGCCATTATAGTGAGCATTAAATCAAAATCTGAATGAAATTCAAGATACCCAGATGCAATAAAACAGTGAAATGAACATACAACTAACCTCACCTTGTATAAAAACCCTCCATGAACTAAAAATGTAACCTGCAAAGCAAAACTGCTTATCTGCATGAAAAGTTCAAAACCTTTTCATGATAATGTAATTGGATGGCTTAGATTTAGGAAGTTTTTTATCAGTCACATAATGGAGAAAAGTGGGTCATAATTGCATAAACTGACATAAATGGATCTTTTGCTGTATGCGTCTGACAGGTACTTTCCCGTGACACGTAATGGCCACATGGCCACTCATCATGAGCTATGCCTTATATAACCCAAAATTGCATAAAAAAATATTTCTTTTTTACAGTTCTTGTCGGGGCAGTGAACGGTGAGCGGTGAGTATAAAATATTCACTTCAGTTTTTTCCTGCTAAGAGGACGTCACTTCAGATCACGCGGGAGTAAAATATAGTTTCAGCGACTTTGAACGTGACCAGAGTATATAATAAATTAACTATTTTTTTGAGCATTTATCCAGTCGCCCACCTGATTATTATTCTATAAATTTAACTAATTTATTTGTCCCAAAAAAATCATGACTTACGCTGAATTATGGAAAATTATTTTGCGTTACATTAAAATATTGTTCTTATGGTAACTCATGTCTATCTGAAATTTCGAGTTGCATTGTATTACATTAAAAAAAATTGGCTAATGAAATGATAGGTGCATAAAATAAATCCATAGGGATGGTAGGATTTAAGCGGCAGTGCATTAACATACTGTTCATATTTTAAATATGATCATTTAATTTTTTTATTCTAATAAATTATAAAAAAATTAAAATTAGTAAATATTAATTTATATTAATATTTAAATAAAAATATTAATATAAAACATTAATAAATCTAAATATTTAATAACTAAATAATTAAAATATTATTTTACTCTCATTTTTTAATTATTTTACTTTAAATATGTAAAAAGTATTTTATTTTTATTTAATCATTTAATAAATTCTTAAAATGCTAAATTTAAAAATAAATTTTTATGATACAATTTAATATATGGAAATAAATTATATTATAGTAATATAATATAATATTGTAATATTTTATTATTTAATAATAGTATATCATAAAATAATTTTGTATATTATTAAAATTAATATCTAGTAAAGAATTTTAAAAAATTAGTAATAAAATCTTAAACTATTGATAAATTTAAATAAAATTAATATATAAAATAATATTATTTTATAATATAGTCCATATTATACCAAATATAATATTGTATTACAACTTAATATAATGCACCCTAATAAAATACACTACACAATATAATACAATAAAGTTAGCTAATTGCGTCCTAATCCTAAATATACAAACACAATCAATCAAATGGATAAGATTTTTAATAGATACCTAATTATCGATGTATAATTATGCAGTCAATTAATGACAGATGAAATTTGGTCACAATCTCAAATTTAAATATCCGAAGCTCTTAAAGTTATTTACATCAAATTTCTTAAATGCTCTAACAACATTGGGATCTCAAGGTTCTTTAGTTTTTACAAAACGGGCACAATGTGGTCAATATAAGCAAATGGGTCCCTGACTCCATTGAAATAGTTTGAATAACCTTCGTGTTAAGGTACACACTCCCCATCAAAATTATGTGAGAAACATAAGAATAATCGATAATTTCAATTGGAGACAAGGAGTACGAATGGGAAATTATATCCTTATTTAAAAAAATAAAAATAAAAAGACTTGAATGTATTTATCCCCTTCTTAAATTTGTTTATGGCAACGGCTCCAACAAGCACAGACCCAACCTACTTGTTCATATTTCAATGATGCAATCTCTTACGGATTTGGTGGAGACAAAATTTAACTTGGAGTGCAAAGTGTTTGACTAAAAGGGTTTGTTGATTGTATTATTCATCCATCATTGATAATGAAATAACAGTTAAAATAACTTCATATAGATGTGTCATTTTATCACATACATAATATTTTTCTTTTTTTGTGAGATCATTGATGACGATTTTGAGCTACTTGATTAGATTGCCAGACTTCAATCATGCCTCCCTTAGATGGTTAGATTCAAGTTTTGATTTTTAACAAATATTCGGTAGCTTTCAAAAGATTGGAATCTTATAATGAACTAAGGGTGTATTTGTGATTGAGGTACTGTAATTTTTAAACTGCAGCTGCTGTGAAAAAAAAAACTATCATTATAAAACAAAAGCTAGTAATATGTAGTAAATATAAATTTTAAATAATAATTTTAATAAAAAAATATTAAAAATATAAAAGATTTTTCATGATACAAGTAAAAAATCACATTAACATAGCTTCCAAGTTACAGCAGATAGTGTTTGTCAAACACTTTAGTGCTGTAACTTGGAAGCTACAACTGCCCAACCTCAATCACAATTGCACCCTAAGATATTATGTGATTTTGTTTCCTTTAATCTTTTAATTGTCTTGGTTAGTTTAAAATAATAAAATTGCATATAGTGCCTCAATAATCTAACGACATCTCATGTTAGATTGAACGGTCGAGCATGCATGCATGCAAGAGCTCGTACAAATTACTTGAAATTAAAATTTAATGTTTATACCTAACAAGACAGTTGTATGTTATATGAAGGAAAAAATAAAATAAAATAAAATTTTTAGTATCCTTCTACATGTAAATACAACTATAGGTAAAACACATAAAGGGCTAGATACAATCCAATGTTGGTGGATTGATTTTTATTTTTTTTTCCCAAGTCATCTTCTCTCATTTAAAACCCTAGCGTTACGACTTTCAGGTGATGCGTTTTTTTGTTATACACAAAACATGTTGAATGCAACGAAAAGCCTTGAAGTTGAAGCAAAACGAATGACTAGGTCTTGACCCATTATATTAATAACATAGTGGAGAGTGAGAGTCTCGAGAGGAACATGCATATCTCTTCATCCATGCTAAAACACAAGTTGTGAGTTTATCATGAACTAAGTACTACTTTCGTAGACAGGGCTTCAACTAATTACAAGAATTTCCTCGTCATGTGTTGCACTTAATAATTTAGTCGAGAGGACTTGACTTAAAATTTTTAAGTATCCAATCTAAAAATCTAGTCTATTGTAGGGTTTGGTAATTTATGGGTTTGAGCCGAATTTTTTCAAGCCTATGCTTAAAGTGTTTTGAAAGTCCATCCAGTCTTGAGCGAGTTGGGCTTGGCTTCTTATCAAATTTTAAATAAATTTGTAATAAAGTTATAAACTAAAAAAAAACACTTAAATTATAAATGATTATCCAACACATAGAATATTATATTAACAACACAATATAATAAACTACAAATACTAAAAAATAAATAATCAAGCAATAGAAGAATTGTAACTTTATAATATATATTCAAAATTAATTTTTTTTACAAGAAATGAAATAATCGAAACTAGCAATTCTCTTGTACCTCAAAAGATCATGTGGGTTCAAGACGAAGGGTGCATTTGGGATTGAGGTGCTGTAGCTTTTAAGTTACAGTTGCTGTGAAAAAAAAGCTGTAATTATGAAATAAAAGTTAATAATATATAGTAAATATAAATTTTAAATAATAATTTTATTAAAATTATTAAAGATATAATAAATTTTATATTATACAAGTGAAAAATTATATCAACATAGGTTAAAAGTTACAGCAGTTAGTGTTTACCAAACACTTTAGTGCTGTAGCTTTTAAGATACAGCTGCCCAACCTCAATCCCAAACGCACCCGTAGTGTGGGTTCATTGTTGCTGCGTCCATGCGTCGTGCTGCAGCGCTACTGGTGCCAGGTGTTTAGGTGGTTAAAAAGCCACCATCAACACGAGCACATGTCTGATCAAGGCTACAATCTCCTCACGGTTAAGATAACGAACGAGCAGGTGTTTTAGTGCTCATCTGCTCACGGGCATGAGGACTAGTAAAAGTTACGAGGAGGTCCCTGAAAAGTTGGAATGCCAACCTCCAAACGGTTATTGCGTCAACTTTCAACCGTCCGGGAACTACCTACAGCTTAAGGATGATGTTGCACGTTCTGTTACACATCTGGTTGTCTATAAAACCCTTGAAAACTCAGATGGAGGTAAGTCAACAAAGACGAAAGGGAAACTCTGTCCTTTTGAATCCAGTAATTATTCTTTCATTCCCTTCATATACTTTAAATATTTTATTCCGTCTCCAATTTACTAAGGGTGCGTTTCGGGTTGAGGTTGGGCAGCTGTAGCTTAAAAACTACAGCACTAAAATATTGGTAAACACTAACTACTGTAGTTTTTAACATATGTTGATGATATAATTTTTCACTTGTATGATATAAAATTTATTATATCTTTAACAATTTTGATAAAATTATTATTTAAAATTTATATTTACTATATATTATTAACTTTTATTTTATAATTATAATTTTTTTATAGCAGTTGTAGCTTAAAAGTTACGGCACCTCAATTCCAAACACACCCTAAATCACGTTGAAAAGACTCAAATTTTTCCAAAAAAATCCGATAACTGACTTAAGCATCGGAAGATTTTTGTCGAGAAAACAACCTGCACCCCCCTGACTTCCTTTTATGATCACAAGTGCACAAAGTACGAGGATTAGTGTTGGAATATGCTTGTTTGAGTGCTCAAGGACAAGTTTATTCCCCATCAAAACAAATTTAAGTGTTGACGAGATAAACTGATCATCTCAAACACATACGACCAGATTTCTACATCAAAATTTGCTATTGTGTTGCGTGTTGGGCTCACGACTTGCGTGGCTTCTTCTCAAAGATCACATGGGTTCATTGCTGCTGCGCTACTAGTGCTAGGTTTGCTACTGTGTTGAGTGCTGGGCTTGCGACTTGTGTGGCTACCTACTGCCTACTGCAGTGATTTTCTGACTCACATGCTGGGCTCATGACGATCGCTGGCGATAACGGCTATGAGGCTGAGAGGGTGTGGCTGTTGGCTATGCGGTAGGCAGTTGGTGTCTTGTGTTGTAGTACATTTGTTTCACTTGTTTAATTTATGGCTAGGGATACGGTAGCCTCAAGCCTGTTTTGATTTTGATTTTTTTTTTAATTTGAATTATTTTTTTATGTTATATATTATAAAGTTTTTACTAAAGACCATAATCAGGCCCACTATGTACAAATTTTATATCTTTTATCCTTAATAACGTGTCTAAGAAGGAAAAAAATAGGACATCCGCATTAAAAAAAAATTACAAATATTTCCTATTGTCATTTTTCCAAGATCTTCCAATTTCTGGTCTGTGGACCAAAGCACATTCTTGGTTTTTGATTCGTTATTACTTCCGAGTTTTGTCTCTTGTGTTGGTTGGATGAGGACGCGGGAGAATGACATGGGGCTGGCATTATCACCGCTCGGTATGCTCATCTTAGCCAGCCAGCATAAAGCACACATAAATGACAATGGCCTGATATCTAAATTCTTTAGTTTGATGTGGTAACTCTTTCATTCTAACGAGTAAAACTGTCCTTAAAAACCAACTCGAAAGAAAAGGCTGCCTATAGACTCATATACCCACTTATATTATTATTTTTAGCCCAAGTAATATTTGGGACAGGAACAGTCCCGCCTGCTTTTGAGTTTCTGACATACATTTCCAGAATAATCTTATTTTGTGGGAAAATGGAAGAAGAGAAAAGAGTTTCCATTCTCACACGCCAAAAACAGAGGAGTCTCTATTCTTAGATGTGCATTATTCCAGTAAAATATACATTTATGCAGTTACATGAGTAGTAATCAATCTGATTTATCAGGATTATGAGCCTCCAGTACCAAACAACGAGAAAACTTCACGGAAACACCAGTATAATGGGTGTTTCAACTTATACCAGCAGGATCATACTGACGTTGCAAGTGAACATCAAACCCTATGTGAGCTCCCGCATTTGTCAATTGCGGGGATTATATAACCAAAATGATAACCAAACAAATATAAAGGATTCCTCATGCCAAAAAATAAACTTATTATTACACAAGAAAAAAAAAATCCATGATACAAGGCTATATGTGAATGCGAATTTTTTTTTTTTTTTTGGGTATAACATAAAGGTAAAGAAATATAAAAAAGAATGCTCTAACAGTACCCACACTATGGATCACTAAAAACTGTTTTCTTGTCTGCATTTTCTTATAGTCAAACGGCATTAGAAAAAGAACTCTTAACATCGGCAGTAGATTCATCTATTCCATCCATCTATCCTTGATCCCAGACATGCCAAGCTATATCACAATTCACAAAATGGCATGAATTTCATAGTTACATCTACAGGCTAGCATATAGCGGCTTTTAGCCTTGCAATCAGTATTATAATCTGGGCTAAAAGGTGAAGCCATGCCGGAAAATTTGAATGTCAGCTGGCCTCTGACTGCAGCATTGGGAAAAAAGTCCAGTTGTTGGAGGGTTTAGACTCCTTTCCAACATTTTCGTTGGCCCACCATTCAGAGTTGATGGAGGGCTTATTGGAGACGTCTCCTTCTGTGTTATCAAAGTTGAACTCTTTGATTGACCCGAGAGTGATTGAACGATGCTTTCGGTAGCAATATTCCTCTTCTACATCGCGCATAGTTTTCTCAGGCATTCTATTTGAAGACTCTTCAGGACACAACTCGAAATGATTTTCACTATCCGTTAATTTTCCATCTCTTCGTATTTCGCCCTCAGGAACCATGTCCTGTGGAAATTCTGGGACGATTCTGGGAGATGCAGCTGACTTATTTGCAAGACAGCGTGCAACTTCTTCACCACTCAGCTCGAATGAAACACGGTGATCAATAATATGTTCATCACTTTTAGTTCCATTATCTGAATTGGCAAGGGATGCCACCTCAGAAATCTGATTTTCCCGCACAAATCCATCTCTAGAGGTCAGACCCATTCCATCAGGTGTCAAAGATCCTGAACCCAGCCTTGAACCAAGACCTGCACCATCAGGTGTTACAGTTCCTGAGCCCAACCTTGAACCAAGCCCCACACCATCAGGCGTTAAAGAGCCTGAACCCATTCTTGAACCAATCCCCACACCATCTGGAGTCACAGATCCGGAACCCAGCCTCGACCCCCACTTGCGAGTAGTAAAATTTTCAAAGCCCAAGAGCTTGGGTGCTGCTGCCGCACTGAAATCAAGAATCGGGTGTCTATCTGGGAAAGGAGACGAAGTGCCAGAGTAAGAGACTACTGAACCTGGTGATATGAGTTGACCACCTGGGCTTCCTGGGTACAGCTGATAAGGCTGGTATCCATAATGGGATAATGAGAGCTTCTGATTAGTCCCGCTGTTTCTTCGAGCACGTTCCAGTGAAGATGTCAACAGTTGAGCAAATGGCACTTCCGGAGATGAAGGAGTTGTCAATTGAACAGACTCGGGAGGGGGGGTGCAAAGGGCAGTAGATGGTTCAGTGGTGAAGGCAGAAAACACAGGTGGTGTAACTAACTGTGTTTCGTGAGCATATGGGCCTATGGCAAACATGGATGCAGGTCCACCAGGAGAATAGGCGTTGACAGAAAGGGAATTGAGGGAAAGCAATCCAGCAGGTGATTGGGCGGCAGATGAAGGATCTGATTGGAGGAACGATGCAGGAGAAGAGGGAGGAGCAATGAAGGGAAGTACAATGGCTGTTGAGTGGGCTTGAGTTTCTGCAGCTGGGGCTGCAGCTCCTGTTACCATTGGTTCAGGAACAAGGACAGCATGGCTAATCCGCTTGCTAGTTTTATGAGATCCAAAACACCAGTAGAGGCTCCAACAGCTTCCCCATCTTCTTTTCTGTAGTAAATTTAAAAAAAAAAAAATTACAGAATCAGAGTTGGCTTCATTTTCATCCTAAGTCATTCAGCTTAAGAAAATTTAACAAAAGAAATACCTTAATTAAAAAATGCCAGCGCCCCGACTAACAAAACCAGTCAAGGTTTACAATCATTAATAAAGTGTTAGTTGAAATATTTTCATCAACATACTAGGGCATTTAGCGCTAATTACTTAAAAGAAGACATGTAATGGCATAGCAACACAACTGCAACTCAAAACTACACTTCTGCCATTTAAACACAGCCAGCATTACACCACCTCGATATAGCATATATTGTCACCAAATGCTAGGTGAAGGATCCATTAATGATATGACTTCAAATAAAAACTAATTCAAGTTATTATTTTGAAAATTTTATTCAATTGCCCAGAAAATATTAAAAATTAATTATTCTTTGATAACAAGTAATTATACTCCCCATGTGTCACTAATTACACCAGATCCAAACTCCAAAAATTCTCTTTTAACTTTGGTCCTGAAGAGGGCTTCAGCAGCCCAACTGCATTTAAGCTTTGCAGGGCTATCGGCCCTCCAGGAAACATCACAGCATCTCCAGTCAATTTGCTCAAAAGTTATCTTCTTTGACTCTGAATCACAGTCATTCATCATGGTGTAATGACTCAACTTATAAAAATTTTATACGGTCCTAACGTAGCAACTCGATTAATATCTTAGATTCTTCTACAAATAACTTCAATTTCTTATCAGTAAGCAGAGCCAAAAGATAATTTTTTTTCACAAACAAATCAAACAAGATGCATCAAGACTCAAAACTTCTCACCAAAAGGATATCCAAAGGCAATAACTAAACAAACTTTGATACTCAAATTTTAATTCACGACACCGAAACTAATTAAACATTTCATAAAGCTCCCAACTTTCAAAGGCCAAACAACAGCATAAAAAACCCAAGATCCCATATCCCTTTTTTCTCTTATTTTCCCTCAGTTTCTCAGCTACCAAACACATAACCTGTGAATATGTGTATGTAAAATAATAATAATTATAATAAAACTCTGTTTTTTTTTCCCGGACAAAACTTATACTAAAAACAAAATAACCCATTAACGAGAAGAATAGTTACAACCCCATAAACGAACCTGAATCGCGGCTGGCCGGAGGCGGGACTCAGCTGAAACTATGGCAGTTGCAGCGGCGTTAACGGTCTCGACGCTGTCGTGAACACTACTCATCTTATTTTAAAATTTTCAAAACATGAAACGACGACACAAACGAGTTGTGTAATAACATCTACAGCTTCCGTTTGGATCTCCAAACGAAAGCTTTCCGCTTTTTCAAGAATTTCAAAGAGTTGATTGAAATTCAAAGAGCCAAAGAATTATTACGAAACGGTGAGTTTATATGTTTTATTATTACGTACCAAAATAATAATAGATCATCAACACTCTTCCTTTGGGTTTAGTAGTTCCGCTCCAGTCGTTATCCTCCAGTTTCCATCCATTTTGCTCTTAAATTATTGACACGTCAGCTGAATGGATGTCTGGGTCCCACCACTTTAATCAATTATTAGAATTTGTTTCTTTATTTTGGCTTAATTATTGAGCTTTTATCTTATTAGTTTCTCTTTTCTTCGGCTTTTTGTTTGCCGTCCGACTAAAATCACTTGTATTATTGAAAGTAATTTCATTTTTTTTTTGGTTTTAACTACATTGCCGATACACCTATAATAAAAAAAGCAATTCTAGAGAAACAATAATTTCTTGATAAAATTAATCTTTTGATATTAAATTTTAAAATTAACAATAAAAAGTTATAATTATGAATTAGGATTATCAAAACTTTATGAAAATTAAAACTTTTAATTAAAACTGGCATGTAATAAATGAAAAAAATAAAATTTATATAATTATAAGTAGGGACATTAACCAACAAAGTGTTGGCTCCACTGGCAATAGAGCCCCCTTAAGTGGTTTGATTGGGTTTGCTCCCCAGTTCGAGTCGCAGAGAAGCCGCATTTGTTGGGAGAACATGTATCTCTCGGTTCGAGCGAGAACTTATAGTCTGAGTTATGGTACGGGCTTAAAGATGCCTCACACAGTTGGGGCCCTCTCCATGATACCTCATGGTCAAAACCAAAAAAAAAAAAGTAGGGACAGTAAGTTTTACTTTAATGAACATAAGAGTATGAATAAAAGCAATGGAAATTAATATATTTTGATGATTATAATATTAAGAACATCACCAAAAAGCTCTTCAAATAAAATTTTATTACTTATTTGAAGAGCCACATTAATATTTAAATCTCTAAAAGATACTTTAATTAAAATTTTTCAAATAAGAACGGATTCTCTCTCTTCAAATTTAGGGAGTTAATTTTTCTCTCTTCAATTTATATTTTATTACTTTTCATTGAAGAATGTGAGAATTGCTACTGACTTTTGCTTTAAAAAAAATTATTATTTGATTAAAATAATATTAACTTATTTCTATTTGAAGAGTCTTTTGGAGAATACCATATTTTTTCACCCTTCTATTTACCACATAGATAAACCAATAGATGTTTAAAGAGTAAAATTTATAAAAAAAAATTAGAGATACTCTCACAATAACAATAACAAAAACAAAGTGTAGTTCATAAATATGTTAAATTTATTTTCTAAAATTTTGCTAGTAGATCCATAGAATGTTGATAATATTACAAAAATAGAATGGACAAGAGCCAGCTATCCCTACCCCTCTTTCTCTCTCTCTCTTCTTGTGATTTTGTAATTATAACTTCTTCTTTTTTTCCTTCTATAAAGTCAATCACACAGTAAACAGATAAATTAGTATATTAATTAATTAAGGCAGCACCATTCACCAGAGTTTCACCGCAAGCATTAAAAAAATTGAAAGATAACGCTTGCTTTTGTTCTTTTTAGATGTAATGGCGTAACTACCCTCTTATTATACTCAAATTCACGGATTAATGCCACGCAGGCGGTTAATGACGGAACCGAACAAGATAATTGGCGTGAAGTAGTCGTGAGTTAATGTCGTTTAACGTGTTGGGTCTGCATACGTTGTCTTCTTCCTTGTACGCGTGACTCTTGTGACCGTGTTTCTGTGCTCCACATGAGTTGCTCTACACGCTGGCAAAATATCAAAAGTCATTCCTGTGCTGATCATGAATTTTCGACCGTTTGATAGGCAGACCCATGCGGGTGATTTCTTTTTCTTCTTTTCTTCTTTTCTTTCTTTTTTCCTTCCTGAATATTGCATTTTATAAAAAATACAATGTTAATCAAACTCCTTCCCAAACTTGATCTGTACGAGACTAAAGTTCAATTTACCTTTAAAAAAAAAATAAATTAGGCAGTGGTCTTATTTAATTTTAATTTTATAATTAAATCAAACGTATGACTAATTTTAAATTAAAAAAAATAATTACTATCACTTCCCTCCAACTTGAGATATTAATTTGAATTAATCTTATATATATCTTATAATTTAATTTAATTTTAGTAATTCAAATTAGATAACATATATAGAACGAGATTCAAGAATGTACAATATTTGTTTAATACCGCAAGCATGGTTTATTTCATCGAAGTTTCGAGACCCAAATTTAGTGCCATTGCAACTTGAAACATTCTTTATAGGTAATTGGATCATGATTCGTGGATCCGTGCCGAGAAACCTTGCTTAACACTATATTTAATCATCAATTAAAAAAATTTTATGACAGCACACATATTTTGACTATATTCTTTATTTTTTGTTACCCCTCTCTCCGATTAAGGTCCTGTTTAATATTAAAATATTATAATTTTTAAATTACAGTTGTTGTAGAAAAAAATTATAATTATAAAATAAAAATTAATAATACGTAGTAAATATAAATTTTAAATATGAACAAATAATCATATCAATATAATTTCTAAATTATAACAATTAGTATTTATTAAATACTTTAGTAATATTATTTAAAAATTACATCTATCTAATCTCAAGTTCAAATGCATCCTAAATCACCCACAAATCATACATTTTAATTATTTTTATATATCTAAGGAACCCATCAAATTAACTCAATAATAATAAAACCAATTGACAAACACTCGCTGGGTGAAGACCGAAGAGGGGTATTTTAGACCAAGAGCCTAATTTATTTTTCTATATTTGTCACTTATTATTGTTAACTCTGTAGCCAACAAGAGAGCTTTATTGTCAAACTGTGCACGTGTGTGCGCACATTCACTTGTTGAATCGGTTTTCGTGCGCACCCCTCGTGCGTAAGATAGCGACATACCCTATTTCTTTTCTTTCTTTCTTTTTTTGTTTTGTTTTGTTTTGTTTTGTTTTTTTTATTAAATTGGTGTTCTTCTCTCAAATTAAATTAATAATATATTGTGATCGGGCGGTGGTCCTTTCTAAGCAATAATAATCAATCAATTATCAAAATTTTATCTAATGTGCTTCCTTTTTAACTCCATTGATAACGATATCACAACCTCTTCCCATTTTGGCCTTATTACTCTTTTTACTTTTTATCAATAAAAAAAAGGCCCTTTCCGCTAACTTGCTTTTTTAAGTCTCTAATCTTTTTCATCTTTTCTTCGTTGTTCTTACCTTTAACCTTTTCTGTACCTTCCCAATGCCCTAATTCTATAGGGAAAAATTTTTTAAAAAGAAAAATCGCTTAATTACATTTTAAAAGGCCATAAATTAATTAGAATAGGTTGCACTGTTCGAGTAATAAAATATTGTTAGTTTATCGATGATAGAGATACCGAAACATAAAAAATTTATCGTAAATATTTATATGTTATATAAGAAGAAAATTTCTCTTTCATTAAAAATAAACTAAAAATAAGATAGTGGTTCTGCTTCCGCATGACCCATTTACATATTACTCATATTTATATTAATTTTATTGGTCATAAGTTATAATAATTATAAGTTAGACATCGCCTTCATTAAATATAAATTTTCTTATTAAAAGTTTTTACATCGCTGAATTGTGATATAGCAATTTAAAATAAAATATATAAAAAAAAACTTTTGGCTTATGATATCATATCATTAAAATTATTACATTGACAACCTTTACCTTTACCTTAATTTCATAATTACTTTTCACTAATTCGGTGATGATGTTGCAACAAACTTACTAGGTTTCTTTCTAAAATTCTAATCAACTTTTCTTAACTTTTAATTAACCTCTTTCCCATGCAAATTTTTTCCCATTATGCATAACTTTATCCCTTATCTTTTCATAACTTTTACAAGATTATAAAACAAAAAAGGTTCTTCAAACATCATGATAACGTTTTTTTAGATCCACTCGTGTAACCACAAAAAAGACTAATAATGTTAAAAAAAATAATGATAATAACGGCTATAAAAATAAAATAAAAAATTTTGAAGAAGAAGCAAATAAAGGTGGCTTTTCTTAAGCCACTTTTATTATTGGGTCCACTAAGAGGTGCACCCACTGGATATTTTCTCAAAAACTGGCCTCTTATGTGGTGGCTTTGTGTCTTTTTGGCCCTACACGGCAAAAGCTTCCCCGGCACACCACATGTTCAACTTATCAAGTAGGTGAGACTTGATTTATTACTTATAATTTTCTTGCATGCAATTTTTTTTTTTGTTTTTAAATTTCAATTCAGCTATTATTTAGTTATATAATATGATATTATTAGAGTAGCTATTCGACATGTTCGTTTTCTACGTCTTAAAATGTTAATTTGAAATTAGACAATATTATTCTTATTATTTAATTACGATGAAAAGTCTTCAATGTTTTTTTTTATGTTTACTTATTCATTGATTTTTTTTAATAAGAGGATTATTGAATTTCATCTAATTCTCCATTAATTAAAACTCAAATAAATTCAAGACCTTAGTCTTAAAAAGGCGATGCTCTTACTGCTTGAATTAAATTTTCACTCTGACTTATTCATCCAGTCTTATCATGTGTGTATTTATTATTACATGATTTCTTATAGATAACACGAGATAAGATTCGAATAAATGAAATAGAATGTATTAAAAGTAATAAAGATTTTTTATTTTTAACTACAATCAATTGCATAAGTAGATATTGTTAATCATATTTAAATATTCATTTAAAAAAACGCGCAAGTTATCTGCGTTTGAAATATTCCTACAACATTACATTCATGAATTAAGAACATAAAACAATACAATTTTTTTTTCCCTAATTTTCTTTATGTGTCTTGTCATAGCCTCATAGGTTCATGCCCGGGTTTGCCCTGAGGTGCATGTCATTGACACCATCTTTATTTTTTACATTAGCTTTTGATGACATGACAAATCATCGTGGGTCAATTGCTTCATTATTAAAATCCACATTGATTGTAATCCAAAAAAAAAAAAAGAAAAAAAAATCAATCGACATTCATTGGTAATTCTTATCTTATATACATGTAAGGTATATTTTTTATATGAACAATATATACGTGAAGTTTATTTATTATTTATATTAAAAAAATATATTTTACATACATTGATTCATTATTCGTGCATAGATCATAATTGAGAAATTGAATTTGTACTTCTTGAGTAATTTTTCATAATAATTAATCTCTGCTTTCGTGGTGGTGGTATGCTTAATTTTGAATAAAAACTCCTCTTCTCATTCCCCCTTATCAATGTAAAATAAATAATGGAGGAGAGTTATCTTCTCATCCGTTTTCTCTCGAGTTCCTACAAATTTTATATGCGTTTATGTTCTCACATTATTACACGGCGACCACTACTACTTTTGGCTTGTATTTTACTTATAATTCATTTGAGATTTATTTTGGTGGCTCAAAAATAATTTTTAAAAGTTTAAAACTAGTTCTTGTATTTAGTAATTTTTTTAATAAATTATTTTAAATAAAATTACCTTATCCTACAATAAGTTTTGAAAAGTAAGTAAGGGGTAACATTTCAAATTTTGATTTTAAATGTTAATATTATACTTAATTTTATTCTATACATATCCTGATATACACTATTCAACCCTATTATATACATATCTTGATATACATTATAAAAATCTAAAATTAACCTTATTAGTTAAGAAATAAAATTATTAACTTTAAAGATAATAATAATAATAATATTATTATTACTAATTAATTAAAATAATAAAATAAAATTAATATAATAAAAATATTTATTTTAGTTATCGATTATTTTATATACACAATAACAAAATATTATATATATATATGTTTATAAATGTGTAGATGAATTTTATATCATTGGAGTATTTATTATTATATGTATGCAATACTAGTATACCTTTAAAGTTCCCAATAGATTCTTGATGAAAATGTTTTGTATGGGATTGGCTCACCCCATAGAACAACAGATCCCACGGTAGGAACAACCAAATTTAATAGTAAAAATATTAGTGAGTTCTAGCATAGGACCCATGTGGCAGAGCACCATTGGGCCTCACACAATTTTTTTCCGTTCTTAATTTGTACCTAGGACGTAGAAAATGTAAATGTAATAATATTTAAAAGAAAAAAGAAAAAAGAAAATGTGTAATTACTTCTTTTGTGCGTTTTAAACTCACATTCAGCCCATTTTTGTGGGTAAGCCCAAATTTTATAAAGACCCAACTGCAAGAGTTCAGTTGCAGCAAGCCCAATGTTTTAAGCTAAGTTTTGGCCCATATTAACTCCCCGAAAATATGTCCAGCAACAAAATCAAACCGCAAGTACAATCGACAGCCACGACGGCTGCACAACTGACAAAAATGGCAACAAAATTTCTCAACAGACGACCTTTGCTTTTATCAAGATAATTTTGGACCGTAACAAAAAACAACATCATATTTTTCTCTGAAACAAATGACGACAGTAACGGTCATGGCCTCATCAACTCATGCATTGTTATTGTGTTCATCATCGCCTTCTTACACTAGCTCAAGGCCATCAGTCTACTCACTATCTTCTTCTGCTACCCCAATTCCCTCTCCCAAAACAACAAATTTTCATCTTTCCACAACGATTCCGCAACTGGGTTCGAGTCTTTTCTCACAATGGAGTGGATTAAAGCATCTGGGTATTTCAGTCACACCAAAGTCTGTTAATTTATTAGGTACTGATTCTTATATGGGATTGATTCCTTTCCTTGCTGTTGTTGAAAAGTTACGCTCTTTTTTTTTAAAATTTTTTGGTGTAAATGGTGTGTGCAGAGAAGAAGAGAAGGTGTAAAAGGGGTGTGTTTTATGCATCTTTGTTTGGAGTTGGAGCTCCTGAGGCTCTTGTTATTGGGGTGGTGGCTTTGTTGGTTTTTGGTCCCAAAGGTCTTGCTGAGGTGAGTTTCACACGCGCGCGCGCGCACACACACACACACATATACATAAATACACACATACAAAGCTTACTTATCTCTGCATGTGGATCATTTTTTGGGCTGACCAGACTGTTTGTTAGATATATTTATGTTTACCATGAGTTTTAAGGCATGAATATTAGAGTATTGATATTTTGCTACCTATTTAAACGCATGTGAAAAGAGGGGAGTTTATATTCTCTAGAGAGAAAAAGGTCCCTTTGTAATTGCGATAGACAATCAGCAATGGTCTGACATTGGTGTGTGAATTTAAAGTGCTCTTTAAAGTTAGGAGAAGAAATCCATACATTTCATAGTTAAATGTTCATCAGGCAGATTGAGAATCTTCTTGAGGATTTCTACTTTGAAATATATGAAGTTTCTTGGCTTGTGAGTAAATGTAGTATCTTTCCTAGGGGAGTTGTCAGACAATATAACACAGCTCAAATATTTGATGACCAACCTATCCAGTAGTGATAAGGACTGCTGCCGGAGCTAAATGGTGCATTAGTGCAGGTATATGTTGTTTCATCTTGTGTCATCTACTCTGTATTACTCAAGAAATCTAGAGGTTTAACTATTTTTGTCAGTTGTGTTGTCGTTGAAATATGTTAATTTACGGGTGAGTAGCCTCTAATTTGCGATATGCCTTCTCATTTTTCATTTTAGTGTACTAAGATTGTCATTATTATGGATCAGTTGACTCTGCTGTTGCTCTTTTGGTGCCTTTAGGATCATCCTTTGATTGCTTTCAGAGTTTAGCGTTATAATGTATAATTCTATTTTTCTAATCTTAATTCAGTTATCTAAATGAAGGTTGCTCGGAATTTGGGGAAAACTCTGCGAGCATTTCAACCCACCATTAGAGAACTTCAGGTTGGTTTAATTAGTTTTCCCCCTTTTTTCCTTGAGGTCAAGTTTGACAAGGATGCTATAATGAATACTGTCATGTTTGTACCCATGTAGGATGTTTCTAGGGAATTCAAGAGCACCCTTGAACGTGAGATTGGTCTAGATGACATTTCTACTCCAACACAAAACCCAAACGACTTAAATAGAACTGACACCATGTCAACTCCTCCATCAGTTACCAGCACTGAGGATTCTCAGACAGTTGCTGACCCCAGTGAGTGATTGAGCATATCTATTTAATTATGTTTTGTGACCATCTAATGGGTATTAGTATCTTTGAATTTTATCCTTCATTCAGTGTGTATGTCGATTGGTACATAGTTTTATCTCAGAAATTTTGTTGACCATTTTTCCTCTTCAGAATTGCACCTCTGTGATGAGAAACCTCCTAGTAACATTCAAATAGTTTCCAATTAACTTGCTTTCCTTCTTGCAATTTTATGTCCTAAAGCACGTAAATTGTCTCCAACTTTGTTTGTAAGACTAAAGAGTGTGAACACAAATGGAAGCCAAAGTTCTGTTTACTCCCATGTTGCTTGGATGAAGGGGCCCCCAACTGCCCAATAGGCTTCATTTGGCTTTCAAGACAACTGAACCACTTGCCACAATGTTTCTGGTACAATTTCTGCACTTAGAAATGGCCATGAGTTCCATAATTCACCGGCTAAGAGGATTACAAACAAAAGTATAAGAAATCTCTGGTTGTGATGATCCACTTTTAGTACATTTTTCCTGAATTTCACTGCAGTGAAAGATTTTCTCAAAGTTAAGAGCTTAATCAACATGATTTTAAGAGATTATGGTATTACGGTTTTTGAATGATTGTATAATAGGGTTTTGTGTAGTTAATTTCTTTTTTCATTTTCCTTCTGATCTTTTTAATACAGTTATTTCTAGTTAGACAAATATTCCTTTCAATTTAGTAGTGCCTTAGAAAATTGTCCCGGTCCTCTTAGAAAATTGTTCTCAGTCCTTGCTTCTTGTGTTCGTAAGATTTGCAATCAATAGGGTTAGAATTCTGGTGAATTCATGTGATTTATCCTAATTTGCAGATGGTGCTCCATCAGCAAACAAAGCATACACCAGTGAAGAATACTTAAAAATGACAGAAGAGCAGCTAAAGGCATCTGCAGCCCAACAGCAGGAGCAATCACCTCAAGGAGAAAGCCTCTCTGAACCTCAAACTCAGCCTCAGGGTTCGTTCATTCTTCTGCATCTCTTTCTCTCTCTCTCGACCCTCAATAACATAACTTGTACCAATTTGTACCAGATACAGCTAAAGAAATTCCTTCAGCAGTGCCACCACCCCAAAAGCCTAAGAATTAGAGATGATACATCACGAGTGAGCTGCTTCCAAGTAATCGCTACCGACGACCAGTCCATCCTTCAGAAGCTCAGAAGTGAAACGTCAAAGCTCACTAGAAGGATAGACGAATGAAATTCCAATCCTGATTTTTGTCATTTCTTTCTAAGGTTTCTGTTGATAGTCATAGTATATTCTTAGAAATTTTAAGAGTGGGCTTGAATTCATGTAGAAAGTGATTTGCCATTGTGTATCATTACAGAAGATGTTGCTGTATCTCGAGGGTTGAGTGATACTTTTTACGGAAGGGAAGATCTTGTTTAATTTTCTATTTAATCGACGGTTTTGGGGAAAAGAGTTCAGTCCCTAGTAACTACAAAGTAACTTCTGCCTCCTTTCAAGGGCGGTTTTCAGGGTTTTAGGCCTAACCAACAATGGAAGCTATGGCTTTTCCTTTTATACTTCAAATCGGAACAAAATCATGTTACAAAGTAACATAGCAGTTTAATGCTCAAAATTTTGCTACAACAAATTCATTTGTCGTTGGGTTTCAAAATCTGGGTAGTCGGCATTTGCCTGCCCACTAAATGAATACATATCAAAGTACTTTTCATCTGAAGGCATGTTACCCATTTCCCGTCCTCTAAATCCCTCCATTGGAGATGCCCATGGCGCCGGAGTGGAGGGGTTAGAGCTAGAAGCTTCTTGATTTGAACTAAAGGCACTGGGATTCTGGGGTGAATTTCCAGTGGCCCTTCTACCCGAGGAATTAATGGGTGTCACTGAAATGGATGCTGATTGCTGCTGGTTCTTCATAGGAGACTTTGGGCGAAGCAGCTCTATTTCAGGGGTTGTCATAACAAGATGGGGCGCCTCGGGAGGTGGATTTCGTCCTCCCCCTCCTTGCCAAACTTTTCCATCCTTGTCAGCAAAGTTTTTAATGTATGCCTGAAAACACCCAAAATCCCTCTGGTCAAAGTCCATTTCCGAAAACAGTCAAGGAAACTCATTAACAATCACAAGCAAGGAGTTCAATTTCCATGAAGGGGAAAAAAAGGGGCAAAAAAGAGCATGGAGTTAAAATTATAAATTTTCTTGGAGTTTGCATATTGTTTCTCACCATGTTATAAAATATATCCAAGCTAAAATGATTTAAGGTTGACAAGGGGAAAGATAAACCAACCTTTGCCCTTTCCCTGTGCCTAAAAAAAGAGGCGCAAATTCTTCTGAAGAAAAGAGAAGCAAATGCATTTGACGCAGATTTTTCATATTTTAGGTCAAGAATCAAGCTTCTTATATTTCCCATACTATTCCCTCAAACAACCAAATGTTATCCATTGCAAAATACTAAGAAGGACAAAAACTATGCTTTTCTTCCTAGTCTTGAAAAAACTGACTACCAATCTGGCATTCTACAAATGGCGTCCAAATTATGCCTAATTATGGGGCAGTTTCAGAAAGCAGATAAAATAATGTGCATAAAAGTATTCCCCTACTATAATCAATCATGTTTTCAAGTAATAGCATACCTCTTTATTGAAATTTGATGAAGATAGTCCACTACCAACAGTCAACCAACCAGATCGGATATTGTGGTCTTCACCAAAGAGCTCAAGCCTTCTGCGCCCAAGGGCAAAATGCTCAATAATCCGATACATATCTTCAGGCTTTCGAGTTGAACCTACAATGTCATTGGCAGAAGAATTTTCAGTTAGTGCCTAGTAACCCATATTGAACAGCGTGTAAGAGATTCAGTATATAGCCATGATTACTATCATAGGAGAGCACAATGTTGAGCATATGGTTTTCCAATTAAAGCAAGAATTTTATAATTATTCGTCATATTAACTTTTTTCTCACGGCACACTTGCGATAATGGATTACTATGTGGTCTTGTCATGTAAATCCTTCACATGCAAAAGACTAGCAAATAAACACTAATTATATAGATGCGTACTCCTAACATCAGTGCCTAAGATGTCAAGTATATTACTAACCATAAGGAGGTTCCTCGGCAATAATTACATCGGTGTCAATGTTGGCATGGATTATATGACCGTCAGTACTTCGACGGACAGTTCCTTTAATACCCATCAAACAGTGTTCCTGCATCATAAATTCATTATGTCACGAAAATATCAAATATGTAAAAGAGTATCCATGATGGAAACTAAATATTCTATCCACCTTTGAGTGCTGAAACAAGGTGTGACCATGCCGCAGCCCTGGAGTTGCATTATTTTTGTTTGTCTTCACCCAGCAAATATCCTCACACCTCCTAAAACCCCACTGCATTACCAAGAACATACAGTTAAATTATATAATACTTGATTGCACATCACAGCACATAACTTTGTTACAGCTAAAGAGAAAGCAACATCCCACTCATTTTCTATTTATGTACCTTCTTCAAACACTGGCGACCCTGCTCAAGACCTACACCATCACCCACCCAAAGGAAGATAAACGAAGGCGTATCTGCAATTGCCTGAGAATAAAATGGTTCAAAATATGGATAAATATTTGGTCAAAAGACAGAAATATGGCATTTACTTGACAAGAAAAAATGCATCGTATCTCCAAAAGCCACAATTGTATAAGATGCATTCACAACTACAGACATTACTACATATAGCAAAGTAACAGGGTATATCCAATTATGGGAACTATGTTGTTATCATATGAAATGCCTAAAAAAATGATAAGTTTAAAATTAATGTTTAAACAATTATATCATTGGTGCCACAAATGCCAATGCAAGGACAAGCACAAAACAGTACTCATTTCTTACTGAAAAACATCAGCAAGGAAATGTGATATGCAAACAGATTACCTCAATCTTTAGATTGAGTATTTCTTCAAATGTCCAGTACTCCATTTGGTCAGCAACACCAGGAGCTCGATGAACGTATTCCTCCCAAGGAGGGTCCACAAGAATAACATCGAACTTGGTTCCGAAGAATTCAGGGGAAAGCTCAAATTCACGCAGGTCACATTTGAAATACACTGGAGCAGTAGCAGACTTGGATACAATCTCATCCTTTTTCTGTATAAGCTCCCTAAGCTTGGGGTAATCCTCTACAACATTGGTGAGCTCTAGCTCCCTGATGAAATTCTGGGGTCGCATACCAGTGTCAACAAAATTCTGAGAGTAATCATTCTGCTCTCCCCTGGAAGGAGCTTTACCAGGGGTTCCGCTAGATCTAGGAGGGGCCCAACTACCGGAGGGTTTGTCAGGTGCTGTCCCTCGTGCTACTGGTCCATTAGCATTAAACCCAGGCCCAGACATGCTGGGAGGGCCCCCTCTTCCGGGACCTGATTGATTAAAGTACATACCAGGGTTCATTGGAGTCCCCATATTAGGAGGAAATCTTGGACCTGATGGTCCAGGAGGAACAGGAGAGAGACCGGGTGGGACACCTAGCATATTCATATCAACTCCCCGAGGCCCAGGCCAGACCACAGGAGGAGAAAAAGGTGGAATGAAGACACCAGGGCTAATTGGAGGACCAGGAGCGGGTGACATATTAGGGTTCAGTGGCTGCATTGGTCCGGGTGGTGGCATTCCAAGAGGTCCAAAAGGTGACCCCATCATAGGCAATGGCACCCCGACCTGTTGGTTGTCTCTCCCGGTAAGTCTGCCCCTTCCTCCTCTACCTGCCCTACTACCTTTCCCTCCTTGTGGTGGAGTTCTACCAAAAGAACCAGAATCCGGGTTTCCATATGGAGGCTGTGAACCACCAGCAGAACCAGCAGGGCGACCAGACAGATTACCTTTCTGGCCTCTTCCTTTACCACCCTTGTAGTCAATCTCATCTCTCCATGAATTTAGATCTCGCATAGAGGTACCATCATCCATAAATCTGTCTCTTGAATCCTCACCTGAGGGCCCAGATCCATAAATGTCACTTCTTTTTGCCCTATCTTCTTCCATATATGGCCACTCTTGTTCATTTGGAGCCAACTGAACATCGGATTGGTGGCCAACTTCAGGTCTCCGGGAAAAGCCGGGCCCAGCCTCGGCTCTTCCATAATCCAAAGGCTTGGTTTGGATCTCTATCACATCATAGTTCTCGTTTGAAATTCCAAAATTTGATGATGTCTTCACAGCTTCACCCCTACTTCCATCTTTTCTGTTACCTGACCGACCATGAGGCCTATCATGGTCATTCCTCTCTCGACCATGCCTAGGTAACTCCCATTCTCTGCCACGGTCATAAAAAATTTCCCCATCTTTTGAATCTTTGTCATTGTTATTGGGTTGCTTTCTTTTCCAGTTATCTTTTGAACCTTCCCGATCCCTATTCCTGTCAATCCAACCATCATCTCTGGCCTTTGTTCTATCGTCCCTGTGACTATCTTTTTCATGTTCCTTCCGTTTAAGCTCAATGCTTCTTTCATAATCCCCCTCAGAGTGTTCTGAATCTTGATGACGTCTACCACTTCTCTCTGGGGTCCTGGACCTATTTGAGCGCCCAACTTCCCTAACACTTTTATCTTTCATCCATGTATTTCCATCTTCATCTTTGATCGATGACCTTTCACGGCCTTCAGGAATATCTCGAGCAGTTGGAGTTCTCTGCTGCCTGTGCTTCTCATTTTTATCCCTCACAGATCTGTCCTCGTGACTAATAGGACTAGCCCTATTTTCTTCTTCTAGAGCTTCTGACCTGCCTTTGCTCTTGCTCTTCTCAGAATCAATCCTTCTCTCTTCCCTGTTGTTGGACTTGATACCCTTCTCACTGTTGGAATCTATAACCCTGCTTTTACTCTCACTGGATTCATGTCTTGCAGAAGCACTTCTCTCTTTAGAACTCTCATATTTAGAATCAGAAGTCCTTCCACTTCTCATATCAGCTCTTTCATAATTAGTTTCTTCAGCTTTCCTGAGAGTATCAGAATCATCCCATCTCCTCCTTGAGCTTCTGCCTTGCTCAGAAGAATCATTACCCTTCTCACGGCCACTTTCCCTTCTATCAGAGTACCTTGAATCTCTATCCAGTGTCTTCTCAAACTCTCCGTCATGGGATCTATCTTCCTTGATTTTACTTCCACTCCTGGAAGTCTCATGCTCCGAAAACTTCGAACTCACTTTTCTTCTCTCACTTTCATCAGCCCGACTATGCCCTCTGCTCCCAGATTTATCTCCACCATCTTTTCTGTTATCTATTTCTCCATCCTGGTACCAACTGCTCAACTTTTCCAAGGAACTCTCCTCTTGTTTTCTCTTCAACTGCTTAGAACGTTGCTCCTTTCTTGTGTCATAATCATCTTCATCACTGTCAGCTTTGCTAGAGCCGCCAGGCCTCTTACGACTCTCGTTTCTGTCACCAGAACTCCTCCGTCTTCCACTACCATCTAATCCCTCAGCTTCTTCTCCATTGCTAGGCTTTCTAGACTTGCTTGACCTATGCTTCCTCTTATCACTGCCCTCCCACTCTTCATCATCCCTGGCCCTTTCACTCTTAACATCAATACCATCCTCTATTTCTCGTTTCGCGTAACTCCGACTACGTTCTGGTGAATCCATTGCAATGCCCTCAAGGAGTTGTGTAATGAAACAGGCTACCCGACAATATGACTGATGACACTACAAACAAATCACCCTGAAATTGTATAACAAAAAGGATGAATAAGCACCTTCTGAGCCTACAAAACAAAAGTTTGTTGAATAAGAATTTTCCTTTTAACAAAATCCTGCAGTGTAACAGAGGATAGTACATATTAGAATTCAAAATGAATTCTACTTCCCCAGAACTAAAATTCATTGCACTCCATTTCCACTACAATTAAAATCCAGCTTCTGACTTCGCTTCAGATAAATTTCTCTTTTCATACCATTTAACTAAAATTTAATAGAGTTTCTTCATAATTTAAACCTAGAAGCATACAAGCAAACTAAACAACCTAACATGAAGAACCCAAGAAAGTGCGCTACAATCAACTAAGCAGAGGTCTAACAGCAATACCAATTACAACCCATTTAGAGAACACTAAACGAAAGGACCCCCCACTAGTTTAAGATTGAATCTTGGACATCCAAATCTAAGAACTCGAATTAAAAAAATTTAAAAAAAAACCGAAAAAAATCTTAAAAAATTTTATTCACGAAGTTGTGGACTGAAAAGTAGAAGCGTGAGAGATCTAACTTACATTCCCCGGACGAAGGGAACCGTAGAGAAGTTCGCCAAGAGGTTTTAAGGTTGAGAGTGACTGAAAAAGAGAAACATCGTCGAACGAAGGAGAAAACAAAACCCTGCTATTTGTATTTTCCCATTTATTATATTTTTTAATTTAATTTATTCGGTAAGTTTAGTAATTTACCGACATGATGACATGGCCCAAAAATTTTGGTTACCTTACACGGATTACCCCAGTTTAAAACATTTCTTACTTTTGTAGTTAAAATAAATAAATAAGGAAAATGATAAACGAACTCAATGAAGATAAATAGACGATAAAAATGTAATTTTGAGTTATTGTTTCATTCGTTTCAAGCGTTGATTTTTATTTCTTTTAATATTACGTGAACCCACAAGAAATAAAAAAAATGAGAAAATGATGGTCATTTCTGCCCCCTCCCCAATCACTCATGTTACTCCCCTCCATTAAGTTTGCTTCGTTACCAGACTCCCCTCCATTGAGTTTGCTTCGTTCGTTACCAGACTCCTCTCTATTTGAGTTTGCTTCGTTCGTTACCAGACTCCCCCTGGACGACAGCCGCTTCTTGTTCTCGCCGAGCCCCTTGTTTTTTTCTCGCCCAGCCCCAGATCTAGAATGGACACGATCGTCCAGCCCAGATCTACTACGACGTCGCTGCTTTGGAGACTTGTAGTTGTTGCTTGCTGCATCCATAAGTATTTCTTTTTATTTTTTTATTTTTTTTTATGTTGTGTATGATGAAATTTTGAAATTGACAGTGTTAGCATTTCTTTCGTAAGCATTTCTTTTTATTTTTTAATTATAACTTTTTTCCTTGCACCATCGGACAAAGATGATAAGAAAAAGAGAAATAATTGAAAATATTGTATTAAAAAAATTGGAAACGTGGGTGAGTTGTTGTTGGTGGTGTTGGATTTGATTTTGTTTGCGTGTGTGAATGTGTACCGTAGCTCACATGGTACGGCCTCGTGTTCATTTAATTCTTTGCTTTAGTGCTTCTCCTCCTCCTCCTCCTTCTTCTTCTTCTTCTTCTTCTTCTTCAGAGACACTGAATGTCAGAGCCTCAGCCTCTGGTTTTCATTTTCTCACTCGTCTTCATAGATACTAACAGGGCATTTATTACTGCTCACTGCTCTGTTTTTTAGTATTGACTATGTGAAGATTCATTTGTTTGGTTATTATTGATCGTTGAGTTCCGGCTTTGAATTTAAGCACTTGGGTTTTGAAAAGGGTAACCAGATTTGCTTTTAAGTTATTTCATTTTTTTTTGTTTTTAACTCAGATCAGATCCCGCTCCGCATTGCTTTAGATCAAAATTTGATTTTCTTTTTCTTTTTGCCCTTCTTTTGACTTGGTACTATGTTGGGAAATATTAATTGTTCAGAGAATGTTTGACCTAGATGTAAATTTGTCTATTTTTTAGCCAAAAAAATCACATGGGTAGTGTCCTTTTTTAGGTTTTGTCAATGAGATTTGTTGGCATTGTTGTCTTTTTAACTTACTTATGGTGAGGTTGTTCTTTCCTTTTGTGTATTGAGTTGTTTCAGGTCTAAATTGATTAGAGACTTCCAACAACATTTTAGCCTTATGATAAATTGGTAATGGTTGAGGAGATGAATTTGTTTGTTGGATATTGATGGTTTAGTCTGACAACCAAGATGTTGTAACTGCCAGTGGATTAAGAGGATTTAAAGTGAGGGTTTCATTTTTCTCGGTTTCATTTTCTTCCATTCTTTTTCAGAAGGTTAAAATGTTACTCTTTTTTCCCTCATGGTTTTGAAATTCTCTCTTATTTTTAGCAGTTGAAATTCTTAGCATAAAAGTCTAGAATATTGATCTAAAATTTTCCAATGTAGAATTCAAATGCCTACTCAAAGCTGTTATGTTGTTTTCAAAGAACGAAAGCCGGGCATATACAATTCTTGGCCTAAATGTCAGATGCAAGTAATGGATTCAAAGAGAATTCTTATAAATCTTATAAATCTTTGTTGGATGCCGAAATAGCCTACAATGATTACATAAAAATACATGAAAAATTGCCAAAGACATCCAAAATGTTAGAAACTACAAAATTTATTGTGGAAACACTAGAAAAGGGGGTGCAAACTGAAGTGCCTACATGTGACAAAGTGTGCAAATTGATAAAGACATAAATGATTGTATTATTCTGCCTATATTATCCATTGTATGTTGTATTTTAGGGATAATCGTTGCTATATGTATTTTGCATAAATGAAATTGTACCCCATATTATATATAAATTTAAATAATTTAAATAAAATGATTGTGGTGTATGAATTGTTTTCCTCTAGACCGTATGCATATATATAAAGTTAGGACTTGAGAAGGTGATGTGACATCACCATTTTTCTTCTTTGTATATTCTCTATTATCTAATAAATAGAGATTTTTATTTTTAGATTTGGCTTTTCGTCTTCTCATAATTAATTTGATTGTATTTAACTCATTTAATAAATAGTAACTTTATTAATATATATCATTCTTCATCTTTTTATATTTTCTATTATCTAAAATATCTAAAATATTGGTGGATATTCTTTGTACTTTTTTCTCTTTCTATTTAAATTCAACAATATGTAATCATTAATAATAATTAATTATAAGTCTTTTGAAACATTTATTTATTTTATTATGCTAGCAATTAAACTTTAGTGACATAAAATACATGAATTAATTAACATAGGAAGAGAAGTTCTTTCATCTATATATATATAGTTAGGACTAAAGGAGGTGGTGTGGCATCACTATTTCTCATCTTCTTATATTATCTATTATCTAATAAATTTGTTGATATTAAAAAAATAATTACATTACAAAATATTAAAAATAAAAATAATTACTAGATTATAAAAGATTATATGTCTCTTCCTCTTTCTATTTAAATTCAATAATATGTAACCATTAATAATAATTAATTATAAGTCTTCAAACATTAATTTATTTTATTATGCCAACAATTAAACTTTAGTGGCTTAAATATATCAATTAATTAATATAGGAAGGAATTTTCCTTCATCTTCCCTCAATAATGCCATTAGGGTCTAATTTTAATGTTATAATCTCATATTTAATTATGCAACCTTTTGTTTAGTGCCTTTTGACTTCTTCAAACTCTATAAATATTAAGTAGTTAAGATTTGTGGCATTATTATTTCTCATCTTTTTTTATTCTCTATAATGTAATATATTAGTTGAGATTAAAAAATAATTACATTACAAAATATTAAAAATAGAAAATAATTAGTAGATTATAAAAGATTACATGTCTCTTCTTCTTTCTATTTAAATTCAACAATATGTAACCATTAATAATAAATTAATTATAGTTTTGAAACATTCATTTATTTTATTAAGCCAACAACTAAACTTTAGTGGTTTAAAATACATCAACTAATTAATATAGGAAGGAAGGTTCTTTCATCTTCCCTCACCAATACCACTAGGACCTAATTTTAATGTCATAATTTCATATTTAATTATGCAACCTTTTATTTAGTGTCTTTTAGCTTCTTCAAACTATATAAATATTAAGTATTTAAGATTTGTTATGTTTGAGTTTTTTTTAATTATTTAACCAACATCCTCTTCAGAAATGTTCATGTGTTTTTATTTTTGGACTTATTTAAATTTTTTTTATTCTGTACTTCATAGAGTATTCTTTTCTTTATGAGTTAAACAATGAAAAAGATAGTTGGATGATAAGGGTTAGACTTTGTAAAATGTGGGAGTCTGTTAATACCAAGAAGAATGGAGAGTTGATTAGTGTGAACATAATTTTTATTGATGAAAAGGTTGTGTACACTTAACTATACACATTAATATATATTTTTAAAGTCAACAAAAAAATAATTAATTTTCATAAATAACATTAGTTTTATAAGGTTGCGTCATCTTTAAAAAAATCAATTTATATTTTTTTATCAGTTTTATCAAGTGTAAAGTAATAAAAAAATAATACTATTTTTTTAAAAGCCGCACGAAGTGCGGTTCTATTTTCTAGTGAGATATGAATTCTGGAACATAAGAAAAATAATTTTGTCAAATTGTCTTTGCACATACTTGTAATTTATTACTCATTTTGTGTTCAATAATTGTAATTTATTGAAGTTTCATTGGTCATCAAGAAATTGCACATAAAATTAATTCACACCAATTTCGGTTGAGGACAGTATGTGATGGCTATTGATAATTGTCTTCATGTATAATTACATAAGCATTATTTAACACAAAATATTATTCCATCACTACAATTTCAAAGATTTAAAGTCAAATCTAACATAATTTTAAAATTTTAAAGTTCAATTTAACACAACATTATTTCATCACTACAATTTAAAGCCAAAATACAAGTCAAGTATCATCATTGTTATCTTCATTACGCTACTACTGCTGTAGTAACTGTTGGAAAATCTCACTTTGAGATCCTTGATAAGTCATCGAAGGAGAAGAATAATGCAACTGTGAAGTATACGGTGGGACTGGTTGCTATAATACATAAAAATAAACATCATATTACATTACAAAAATATTAAAATATATGTATTCATTAACGATTTGTAAACAACAACTTATTGTATGCCAATTATAAAGAAATGACTGATAAATATTGCTTCCACCGAATTTATTGCATTATTTCCAGCCATTTAAATTAAGAAAAATCCTAACATATATAATACACATTAAAAATTGTAATAATTTATTTCATTATTTCCAACCATTTAAATTTAAAAAATCCTAACATATATAAAACACATTCAGAAATTATTATAATCTATTCCATTATTTCCAGCCATTTAAATTAAAAAATTCATAACAATTTAAATATATAAAAAGTAAAAATCTACGAATTTTTGTAATTTAAATTAAATATTCTAACCATTTAAACATCTCTCAACTCTGTTTGTAGATTTAGATCTAATTTTTTTCTTGTGATAACTGAGATGCAGAGACGGAATTTGTGAGATATAGAGACGGAACTCGTTTGAGTTTTTCCTTCCTGAACGCATAGAGCACAAGTAAATGAGAGAAATGGAGAGAGACTACAGAACTCAAAAAGTGCCGGAGAAGTTTTTCCTTTCTTTTGATTATTTTATTTTTTAAACTCAAAAAGTAATAAACAAATGGACAAAAGCTGCTTGATTCACGTGCCAATTTTTGGTTTTCCATTAACGTAATAAATAAATAGGTCCTCTCTCTGGCAGTTGCAAACAACTTAGTTGATTCACGTGGCAATTTTTTTTATCGTCCTTTTATCTTTGCGGAGTTCAAATAGCAGAACTCAATAAATAAAAAGAAAAATGCATTTTTAGTTGATACCATAATTATAAGGCAATTGCCAATTATAAGGCAATTGTTAAGTTACAGCTAGTGTAACTTGCACCTTATTAAAAAACACATAAAAAATAATAACAGATTGTAGGGCCTGCATGCTTTTGTATGCAATATAAGATAACTCAGTAAAACCCTAATTATAATCCATTGAAACCCTTATGGTTGTTCAATTTTTTTTTTATTTTAATATTGGCTAATGAATCGTCTTATCCCTCATATCATCGAAGTTCTAATTTCAAATCTCTTCTTTTCATGTAAAATATTTTGCTAACTGAATGTGTTATTATACTTAAAACTTATATATTAAATGTCTCAAATATGCAATTTTATTAATTTTAATTTTTTTTTAAATCTTATTTACCCTTATGGTTGTTCAATTTTTTTTTTATTTTAATATTGGCTAATGAATCGTCTTATCCCTATATCATCGAAGTTTTAATTTCAAATCTCTTCTTTTCATGTAAAATATTTTGCCAACTGAACGTGTTATTATACTTAAAACTTATATATTAAACGTCTCAAATATAAAATTTTATTAATTTTAATTTTTTTTTAAATCTTATTTGTCTATTTCTTTTATAATTTATGTTCGATTTTTATACATTTACATAGGAATAAAAAAATAAAATTTTATGACTTTTATCTGAATATAAAAAAAATATTATATTCTAAAAATATATCTATTAAATATACTTATTTTCTAAGTTATAAAGCTTAATCCTTTTATTAATTTTTACTTATAGATGGACGGACGGACCCGGTTTATTTCTAAGCCAGATTTGAGCCGAGTTTATATTTTTCACCTTTCGTGGATTTTCCATTCTTTAGCCATTTAGTGGTTGAATTTTACATTTACCATTTGGTTCTCGAATATTAAATATCAAGAAATCATTTTTTTTTCATTTAAATTAAAGAACTCTTATTAGATTAATATGAAGCGCCCAATTATATGGTAGGGACAAAGTAACTTATGAACTAAGATGAATTGTAACTTATTTACAACTTCAGAAAAATTTCAAATAAGTGTTCTAAATTGATTTATTCCTAATATAATTAATACATTGATATTTTAACTAAAAAAAATTTAATCCACTCTAAAAAAACACATGGCTTCGACCGGTCTATCTTGCACCTGTGTAAACAATCCAAATCTTGAAGCATTTCCGGTTCAATCGATGGATCATGGATCCATTGGATAAAAACGAATGAGCTTTCGTTTCTTAAACGCACATCAAATACAAATTATTACAAAAGTTATTTTTGTGGAATAAAAAAAGGGCTTTCAGATTCAATTGCACGTGTTCAATTCAAAACAGGAGCAAAGCTTTTATTCTTCAGCTCTCACTACATTGGAATTTGTCACAAAGAAAATAAAATGTGTTAATAATCTCAAATTTTATAATAACAATAACAGTAATAAAGAGAAAAAAAAAACTCACAATAAATTAAAAATCATAGCATCGACCGTTACGCTCCCAATCACCGTAACGGGTGGGCTCGGGACCTCTGGGCCCACCCACCTCTCCGGTATCTTTATTCACAAAGTCACCGGTATCTTCTTCGTTCCCATCTTCTTGATCGTCAACAATTTCCTCGCACTCTTGATTTGATTTTACGGTCTCTCCTTGTTCTTCGACGGGCGAGTTTTCTTGCCGAGTCGATGATGATGAGCGAATGAGTCGGCTCACCGAGTTGGAGGATCCAACGAGCTGAGGGGATAGCTTCGGTGGAGCTGAGAGATCGGCGATTGATGCAAATATACGGCCAAGATTGTTTCTCGCCATTTGGTTTCCTTTCGATCTTGCAATAGAAAGAGGATCAAACAAACCCTATGCTGAAGAACTCGAATTTAGTTTTGATTTTGCTGCAACCTTGGCGGTGAGGATTTTTAAGTGCGCACGATTCGATCTTATCGAGGCCACAAATTGCTAAATGGGCTTATTAGCTATACTGGGCTAGCTTTGAATTTTTGTTGAAAGTTTTACTCAGCCCATGAGTCTTTGATTTATTTTTCTTAAATTTCTTGTTTAAATCATTTCATTTTCGGGTGGGAATTATTGCTCTTTTTGTAGTTACTAAACGGATAATAAATTCAGAAATATGCTATGCCAACAAAGGCACATTCACCAGCCAGTACTGGCTGTAACAGACGCATTATGAGATAGCCAACTTCCCCAACTCTTAACACAAACAAAACGAGACGAGAGTCATTCATAGCTCAATAAACAAGCATAAGCAACAAATAAAGTGTTGGCTCCACTGGCAATGAAGTCCTTTTAAGTGGCTTAATTGGATTTGCTTCTCAGTTCGAATCCCAGGGAAATCGTTTTTGTTGGGAGAACCTGTGCCTCCCGATTCGAGCGGAGACTTCTAGTCTGGGTTGTGGTACGGGCTTAAAGGTGCCTCCCACAGTTGGGGCTCTCCCCAGAATACCTCATGATTAAGAAATGTGCCTCCCACGGTTGGAGCCCTCCCCAGGATACCTCGTAATTAAGATAAAAAAAAAAATCACAGTTCGGACCCTCTCCAAGATACCTCGTGATTAAGATAAAAAAAAAACAAACATAAGCACAAGCACGTTTTTATTATGTTATTATAGTAGTCACGGTTAGATCCACAGTTGATACACGCTCAGAATCACCTCGTGGTTAAAAAAAAAGAAAAAAGTGACGGTTAGAACTCTAGTTAATTGATTGAACAATATATACATTTTTTTAAAGTATTGAACGGTGGGATTCAAACCCCATACACCTTGTACTCTATATAATTTTTTTTTTTTTACAAGTAGCGTCGGTTCAGAAAGTCGTGAATGTACTTTACGTCTGCATTTATCCGAATTTGAGCAATAACGAAGACAAGAGTCAAGATTTAGTAAGTGATGTTTCTCATCCTCGTTCATCAAACCTTAAAATAAAATTATAATAAAAAAATTATTATTTATATAAACTTATACTCGAATTTTGATTGAATGACAGATTGCCTGTTCTCGTGCAAATAAAAATAAAATTAGATAGATAAAAGCGTATCATACTGATATTGTCTAGTTAATTGAAAAGAAATCAACAAACATCAATGAGACATGAACGAGCATAAAAGAAAATTAATATCCATATTATATTAAATTAATTATATCAAACTTCCAAATCCAAACAGCAAAGAAATCCCTTAGAAAATGTCAATACGCTAGCAACACAAACTTCAGACACTGAAACATCTTTTATGTCAAATTTATTTGCAAATGAAGAAGGAATAATTAATTAAGCTAAAGCTCCATGAGAAACTCGTTATCCTTCTCAAGCCTCTCCATTGCACCAGGTTCCAAAGTAATCTCAACATCAATGCTCCTCCCTCCGCTCTTGCCTTGGTACAAATACACCATCCCGTCAAACCTATTGTTGCTCCCGCTCCTCACGCTCTCCGGCTTCCCCCACCCGAAATCAACCTCGTAAACCTTGAACCTCGGCGAGCTCCCCACCGCCACGCAGTTCACGCCGGCGTCCTTGAACTGAAAGATCTTCGGTGCGTTCTCCCACTCCTTGTTGCGTCCGTCAATGGCCTTAGCGGTGTGCGCTTCTATAGCCTTCTGTATCATCGACGCTCCAAATTCCGGTGGATTTCCTGTTAATAGCCCCGCCGCCGTCACCGTGAAGATGGCTTGAATTAGGTTCCCGAAGTAACTATCCGGCATCGGCGGGTCCACGCGTTTCCTGCAATCGGCGAAGACTGTGAAGACTGTGTAGTCCTCGGGTTTTAGGCTACGTGCATGGGTTACATGGCGCCAGATATGCACAGCTAGTGATTGGAACGTTGAGAACGGTTTTGAACCGTCCGATGGCCCGTTTTCGTTGACTTTTGACTTGATCTTGTCGATGGCCGCTTCGGAGAATTTAAAGACTTTCTCTCTTAGCACCGGTTCCTGCTTGGCAGCAGCGTCGCCGCTGGATTGGGAGTGTGGGTCCGGGGGGAGTGAGGGGTCGAGCTTCACGCGCGTGTTGCGGGATTTTGTGCGCTCCAGGAAAGGTGGGACCGAGACTGAGGTGGCCCCGTTGCAAGCCTGGGCCCATGAGCTCATGAAGTGCCACGTGGAGGTTCCGTCTAGGATCGCGTGATTGAACGCGCATCCAATTGCCATTCCGTCTTTCAGCTTGGTCAACTGTGCGCACACGATCAAGATAACATGTGAGTAATGCTCATGATGGACGGCTATGATGAAACTGGAACCAACGTCACGAAATTGAACGATGAAAACGCAAGGGAAATTTATAATGAAGCATAAATACACCATTAATGGCCTGAAGCTGATACAGGTCGCCAGTCCAGTTAAAAATGAGGTTCTTGGGTATTTATGATGTGGGTTGAAGTTGGATGTTGAAACCATATCAGTTTATGTGTACTAAATTCGAAACAAGTGATATTTACCATCCCATTAATCATCTTCAGAGGTACAAAACCTCCGCGTCGTTTTAAATATATATAATTATTTTAGCTACTTGCCAACAAGTAGGTAGCAATAAATTGATGAAGAATTTTGACAACTAAGATTGATTAATTCCACCCTATATATATTTTTCTTAACAAGAAAATTTTTTTTTCTTAAATTTAATTACATAAATTTATGTGGGGAACTCACATTAGAGACCCTTAAATTATAATTTATAGCCGATGTACTGTTTATGTGTATCTATGTAAGTTACATAAATCTAATTTATTTGCATGTCATTTTCGCGATTAAATTTGCTTTTGTAACCATTTGATCAACCAGATAGAAAGTCAATTCAGGCTATGCTATTTTTGTCTAGATCAACAGGACCCTTGATTGCCTATTTGATCTTCAAGCTCAGTAATAAAGGCATTTATCACAGACAGATGTAATGTACCTCTGATAAATGAAAAGAGATCTAAAAATGGGTGACAAGTCAATCAATTTTCTATCACATCCGCTTGGGTCCTATTTTTTTTTTCTTTTTAAATTTCTTTTGTCAATGACAGAAATATATATTTTTATTATAATTAAATTACTATCTTTTCTCACGATGATGTACATCTTCCTGATGCATGCAGATTTCATGCAACAGATCCCACAATATAACTGTCTGATGAGAAATGTTAATACTCAATAATGCATGTATAGTGACTAGTGTTACGTTATATTTGAATTTTTAGATCGCATTATTTATTTAATGATGAAGAAATAAAAGGTTTCTCTTTATGTGTCACAAAGGCAACTAACCCATTGAGCACTGACATTACTGAATGAACATGCAAAATAATAGTGATCTCATAAGTTATATTTCATGTATTTTATAACCACTCACATAAATAGTGAGTAGTTTCGACCACTTATTATTCACGTGAGTAAGTGTAAGATTCATAAAATATAACTTAGAGTTTGTTAAAATAAAATTGTTTTAACATGCAAAGAAAATTTGTTACAAGTTATTCATGTTTATGAAGTGAATTAAAGTAGATATAAAAACCATTTAGATTTTTTTTTGGATGATTTTATTGAGTTTAGTGTTGTACCTGAACAGCCAACAAAGGCCGATGAGTCCCCTCCAAATTCAAGACTCCATAATAGGGAATCAACTCCTTGAAACTCTTGGTGCCTTCCTCAGCCGTCAGATCATCGACGGCGATCTCATCAGCTACGGCCTCGGCCACCTCGACGCCGTCCATGTCATCATCATACTCAACCCTAAAGACACCTTCTTCATCTTTCCCCAGCTTCCCAGCCAGCTGATAAAACTCATCCAACACATGCTTAAGCCCATCTTTGAGTTTCTCGACAGCGTCGTCAAACTCACGGTCCCCGTTTCTATACAACAACAGCTTCTGGTTGTAATAAAAAAACAGATACGGCAGATCAAAAGTCACCAGCTGACACTCTCTTCTTCCTATCACTTTGCTCGGCTTCACATGGGTTTTGCTTGTAATCTTCACCTTTGTTATCTCTGCCATTTCTAATATTAGGGTTCTGATTGTCGAAAGCACTTTTGATTTGTTTTTGTTGGATGAACTATTAGAAGAGATGATATGTTCAAGAGCACTTCTGCTTATGGGTTTTTTTTTTCTTTTGCCTTTTTTTTTTATAGCAAAAGAAGAATCAGTGCTTGTGCAGTTGAGGGAGCATTAATGGAATTCATGAAAGTAGTTGTGATCAATTAATATTTTCTATGTCACTTTGTGTTAATTAGTTAGGGTAGAAATCAAGCTGATGATCGGTGAAGCTTCTCTCCTGCATGGCTAAAAGTAAATCAATAATGTCGACGACATTATTACGCACCTCACCTCACCTTAAATTTTGTGAAAGGGCAGTTTTGCTTTAAGCACTTGTACGTTGGGCTTATAGGTGTTTCACCTTGAGAATTTTCTGGCGTATCATATTTGCAAGTGAAATTTAATATTTCTTCAGTAATACACATGTCTTTTCGCAGTCAGCTACAGATGTAAAGACTGAGTCCCCCAAAGGAACTCGTATATATCTTCAGTAATACGCATGTATATCGACATATGGACGTAGATGTTCGAATTATGCTGGATAGACATCTCATGCTATATGTATGTTGCACAATTTTTAAAATTTAAACTTCCGAAAAATTCTTTGTTGTATTGTAAGTGGATATTGTAATGTAATATATAATTGTAGAGGTGGTCGCTCAACTCTTAATGACTAACGTTTCGTTGGACATTTCTAAATTCAAACTAGTTATCATTTTATGAAAATTTTGAAAGTGTAGACACAATATTCAATTGTAGTAATATAGTGTTTTTTATGGCGTGTTTACTGATCATCAAGAATCGGAACAGAAATTAAGGAATGAAAATGAATGATGTAGTTACTTGCTTTAACGAGAAGTTGAATGGGAATCAAAGTCGTTGGTCCCATGGGGAGGTAGGAATGAGAATCTCATTTTCTAAAGTGACCATAGTACCCTTACTCAAATTTTAAAATTCTCATGTTGTCCTTCTTATATTATTATTATTATTATTAATTTTTTTTTATGATGATGATGATCACAATTATTACAATAAATAATGACAATAATAAACTAAGGTTAGTTTAGTAATTTAAAATAATTTATTCTAATTCTAAGATAAAATAGTTCCTTCCGATCCCAATTCCTCTAGTTAAGTAAATAATGTATTATGATTCTCATTTCTCATTCCACTCTATTTTTATTACAGCCCATTTTGAAGACCATTAAAGTTACCATGCATCCCCTATACTACCCGCCTCCAAATTGGATGCAAATATATCTCTTTGGAATTGAAATACTAACATCTTATTTCCATTGCAATAAATCAACTTAAAATGTGCATTTTGAAACGGGTAGGTGTATGCACTGAAGTAGGATACATCATTTTGACATTTTTGAGAAAATATATTAAGGTATTAATAAAATGTATGGTGAATGTCATAATAACTTTCTATATTCACGTATTAATAAATGCCGAGTCCAAGCTGACTGCTCTCTTCAAATTATTACAACTTGTAAAAATAGAGAAGCTTAAGATCATATTATGGATATAATTAATTAACTGTAAAATATTGATGGAACATAAGAGATACTAACAAATTTAAGACGTACGTGTGACGCAAAATTAGCAAATCCTAAATAAAATTAAAGGAAAGCTTCACAAGCAAGTGGTTGAATGAACACCCCTCATCTTCTTGTGAATATATAATATTGTTGAGGCTCATCTTCTTCAAAAGACACGGCTATACCTATAAACCTTTGCAGCATGATCGTGATTTTGAAATTGTCGTCGTAGCTTTCAATTAATGAATTTGAATCATAAACCGCCTTGTTCGGTCGGAGTTGTCCACGAATATTTGTGCTCAGTAAAACAGTCAACCATTTTTGTCACATCATTGCATGCCGGTCCACGAGGATCTTGAGGCTTATAAGAGACGGTGTTTTATTAAAGTTTTTAACTAATTTCCATATTGTTGGGAAACAAAAGTACAGTTTACTTTTGCTGATAATAATCGAGCTTAATTAATTCTTTTAATTTAAAATACCAGCATGCACGATGGGAAATATGTATAAAATTTGCTCTCTTCAGCTGTACGAATATAAGAATATGATGAGTAGTGTATATATTTAACAAAAAGAAAAATTAACAAGTTTTCTTAGCGCGTGACTAATTATAATACATACATGTTAAAAGGTATCGGTTATTTGGCCAATTTTGGCCGAAATTCTAAGGTGCAATTATTCATCTGTTAACTTATAATGGCAATTGGCAAACCGTTGGGTGTGAATAATAAATGGGCAGCAGCGGCAGTAGCTGGTCCTCTTAAATAAAAATGGAAAATGGACGGTATAAGAACTGGCTTGACTGCTGGGAATTGATTGGCGGGTCCTATAGACCGGCAATTGAAGCTTAATTGAACTTTAACCAACAACCGTGTAGATGAGTTGGCATGAGGCTGTTCTATTTTAACTGAAGTTCTTGGTTTAAGGTTTAGAAATGCAGTTACGTTAAATATTTGTTAGGAAAATTTTGTTACTCTAATAGTCTTACCCGACTCGAATCTAAGTTAGTCAAGACCCTAATATAATATTCAGATAACAAATAGTTTAATATAAAAAAAAACTTTATTAAACTTTAAACATAAAACATTGAGGGCCTCATTTTTTGGAACCACTCCGTGTTAGAGATTGTAATAAATATTTTTTTGCCATTTGAAATGGTTAATCGGTTGATTGTTTGTTAAACTTGCACGTTCTTATGTTAGAAAAAAAAATTCATTTTTTCAAAAAATAGTCATTTTTACATCATATTTAGATCTCGGGTCGTGGATTGACCCGGATCCAAAATCTCTTTCATTACAAGGTTTCTAGCTCTATTGACAGTCATAAAGCACAAGTACAGATGTTCTTCAAGCTCATCAAGCTGTTGGCTAAAGCTGGCATCGTTCTTCAGTAGCTGGCGGGCCACTTCACCGCTTGCTTGGAGCCGAGCCTCTCCCCTCTCAAGCCAAAACTTAACCGTCGAACGCATGTGCTCCAGCTCATCATTCAGCCGAGCCACAAGCCGGCTTATGGTATCCAAATCCCTGTTCAATATATAAGTCCCTTTTGCGGCTGCATCAAGCTGAGTCGATACCCTGACTAACCTCCTTGTTGAAGCCAGCTCAAGCGAGGCCGCAATCAAACCCGGCGCAGCCACTAGCAATGCAAGTGCGTGTGATGCGACTATTACGGTTAGTGAAATTGTGATAGCCAGTAGGAATGTAGCAGAGCCGTGTTTTGTTATATTTATTAGCTGAAGCCTTGCTCGAGCCTTGTCTCGACTCGACTCGAGTTGCTTGAGTAGCTTCCCGCATCCGGCTTGAACGACCCGAAATCGACAAGTAGTCGGAGCAGCCGAAGCAAACGGGTTCGATAAATTGGAAAATTCGGTTAGTCGGATCACCACACTCGAAAAGTAATTTATCGGTAAAGCATGAGCATTTTGAAGTGAATTAACAATGACTTTAAAAGATCGATACTTGATGCGAACATTATCGATGTCTTTTAATAAAGGCCCAAAGAGTAGAGAAGCGTTGGCGGTCTCAGTGAAATAATCAAATATTAGAGAGGGTGCTTTGACCAAGTCCAGGATCCGAATAACCGCGGATTGATCAGGATCCAAGAGTTGCTCGGCAAAGAGTCGATAGGATGAGAGTCGAGCCGCTGTTGTAGACTCAACTTGGATAGATTTAGCTGAATCTTTGTTTGATAAAGCAAGGACACGTGTCCAAAACTCATTGTATGATTCTGTCCGGAAGGCATGAGCATATTCTTCTCGTACATCAACATCGGTGCGTTGGCTCGAAATATCTGCGCTCGATGCTGTATATATCGCCAAAACAATGTTTTAGACTTTTTTTTTTTCTAAATTTTTTCGCATTTTAAAATTTTTTATTAGAATATTTTTTTCTGTATATATATATAAGAAATTCAATATTTTAACCTCAATTTTTAAATTTTTTTTAAGATCTTGCACTAAATTAATTGATTCCCTAGCATCGACGTTAACTCTTCTTAATAAGTTCATCTTTTGATAGCTGATGCCCTTGGCTCTTGTCCCGTCAATAACTTTAATAATTCATCTTGTGATAAAATTAACATGATGTTAGAGACAAAGTTTGCCCATGATGTTTGTACAAAAGAAATGAAACTGCAGCATCGGCTTTAAATAGGTCAGATGGGAATTGATTTTGATAATGAGACCTATCGCGATTGTATAAAAGAGAGACGTGAATGCGAATGAGGCCACTTTATCGTAGGTCCCCATCTAGATGGCTTAGTATTTAGCATTATTCTTCGGCATGATTTAACATCCTAATACAAAGCTCATTCAAAATAATTAAGCTACCTCTTTCCCGTATTAATTATACCAGAAGATAAACTAATTAAATTTACAATCAAATTTCGATATTTATGGAATAAGACTCCTTTTGATATCATGTTGTGACGATCATCATGTGACTTTGATTGCTGATGGAACTAGAAGATGAGAAAAATATGAACTATAATAGTGCACTATCTTTCACTTTTTTAGTGTATTGAAATTTGAATGATTTTAGAATATGAAAATCGTTAGTCCTTTGAACTTCTCACCCACATATGTTGATAAGGATAGAGGAGGAAAATAATATGACATTGGCTTTGCCAGCTAAAGTTATTTGTCACCTGCAAACTCTGCAATAAATTTTGATGTATTATAGGTTTAGTAGTTAGTGCAATTTCAACTACTGTTTTCAAGTTTCAACAACCATTGGTCCTTAGCTAGGTTCTGCACCTTTTTTTCAGTTATTGAAATAAACCAAGTTATTTTTCTAAATTTTCATAGTTCTATTAGCGAAACTTTGACCCTTAAAAAACATAACCCCGCTAACTTTTGGCTCCAATTTCAACCCTGTTACTGCTTCTTATTGGTTTAATCAGTTAAAATCTCAAGAGACAGTACTAATATTTGTTCTATATGATAAAAGAAAAAGAAAAAGAACTTAAAATATGTAAACAAACCTGCATGGGAAAGGCACTTTCGGATGCGTGCACTAATTCTCTTCTTCATTTAATTTACCTTTATGGCATATACAATAACCAAAAAAAAAAAAGTTTCCTGTAAACAACATAATCAAAATATTTCATCCCTAAGGAATGAATTTAAAGAAACTTGAGAAGCAAGTTGAAGGTGGGGAAAAAGAGAGAGTAGGATGCATGCTCACCTCTTCTGGAGAAACAAAGGAAACGCTTTTCTTTCCCCCCGAATGAAGTATTGGGATTTTGGAAGATATTAAATGAAAACAAAAGAGGCAATTTATATACTTTTGGACAAACTAGAATGCTCTTGCTTCTGTTTGCAAGATATGATGATCGATGTGTACATATTTTGTCTTTAATTTGTCCAAAATCAGGCCAGCCTTGTTGTGGAAGTGAAGGTATGTTGAATGATTTTAGAAACTTAGAAGGAATATGTTGATGTTATTTTCTTCCAATCATTTGACAAGCAAATCATATGCGTGCAAACAATTGGCAAAGTAGTTGCAACTTTGAGGATACGTCTTGATTGAATGGCTCAAATTTGATCCCATTCTAACTCACCGTCTCTTAAGAATGGGCCATCTTCAGTGGAGTAATTTTTTTGGCATATGCAAGTTTACATGCAAGTTATGCAGCAACCTGCTCAAATGGTTATAAATTTGTCATATTCTATATGACAGAAGAGCCTATGCCAAAAAGAGAGATGCAATTAATGACTGTTATTGAAAATTTACAACTTTGGGTGATTGCTGATTGAGGGGATGTATATTTTTATCATGCGAAAAACAATAAGAATAGAAGTGTCCTTATCATTTAACAATCAAAGGAATCTTATGGTTGAAAGCGAGCCTCCATCAACATATATTAGGTGAGTTGTATATGAAACTAAAAATGACTTTTTTTTTTTTTTGTAGTCTCTTATCTGATATTCAATTATTAGTCTTATATGTTGGACTCCAGTCAAAATAACTGGACCCTTACAATTATTACAAAATTAACAATCTTACAACTTATTTAACGCCTAACATACAACAAAACATAGTACAACAATTGCGGCAAGGAAGCACAGAGCTAGATAAGCATATTAGTATATAGTACGTGCTGCCGATATGATTTTGGCCGCGCACTCTTCATTTTCTTTACTCACTTTGTTCCTCTTTGTGGGGACTTGGTCTTATTCTCAGCGTAAGAAGTGCACAAATAAGAATTCAACATAGTACAGCTGCAGATGCATCAGCAAAACATGTCACTATGGAAGTAAATGAAAAATCTTGATTAAGGAGCGATGATATTTAAACACAAAAATCTAACAAAAAGATTTTTCTTTAACATTTTTCTTTGATTAAGTATTCACACATGGAAGTAGGAATCACTTACCTCCCAAATGAACAGATAAAAAGATTGCACTGATTTATTATCGGAGAGATCAATAGTTTTAGCCTGACGCCACAAAACGAAAGCCAATGCGGAGTGGCCTATCATCTACAAGAAAAGATCATAAAAAAAATTCAATGATGAGTTACGAAGATCACATTCAAGATCAAGCGGATAAATAAAAACAAGGCTAAATTACTGATTAAAATTCTTACAGTAACAAGTTCCCCCCCCCCCCCCAACCCAAATCTTTCGACATTATTCGGCACACAATAAGAAAACAACTGAATATAATTAAGGAATTGCTATGTTGGAGATGTTAGAAGTTAGAGCCATTGGATTTAAAGCTGAAATGAATATTAATTGTTTCAATTTTAAATCCAATGACTGCAGTGGATGCTCTAAGTTAGAGTATAACCAAAATAACTGGACCCTTACAATTATTACAAAATTAACAATCTTACAACTTATTTAACGCCTAACATACAACAAAACATAGTACAACAATTGCGGCAAGGAAGCACAGAGCTAGATAAGCATATTAGTATATAGTACGTGCTGCCGATATGATTTTGGCCGCGCACTCTTCATTTTCTTTACTCACTTTGTTCCTCTTTGTGGGGACTTGGTCTTATTCTCAGCGTAAGAAGTGCACAAATAAGAATTCAACATAGTACAGCTGCAGATGCATCAGCAAAACATGTCACTATGGAAGTAAATGAAAAATCTTGATTAAGGAGCGATGATATTTAAACACAAAAATCTAACAAAAAGATTTTTCTTTAACATTTTTCTTTGATTAAGTATTCACACATGGAAGTAGGAATCACTTACCTCCCAAATGAACAGATAAAAAGATTGCACTGATTTATTATCGGAGAGATCAATAGTTTTAGCCTGACGCCACAAAACGAAAGCCAATGCGGAGTGGCCTATCATCTACAAGAAAAGATCATAAAAAAAATTCAATGATGAGTTACGAAGATCACATTCAAGATCAAGCGGATAAATAAAAACAAGGCTAAATTACTGATTAAAATTCTTACAGTAACAAGTCTGCATAACACGGAAGGCGAAAAAGCTCCAACTAGTACAGCACCTCCATAAGCCATTAACATCATATTAACAGCAATCGAAAATACCTTTCAGAAATTAAAGAAACATATCATTAATATTTTATATACTGTATTTGAGATTCACATCATATAAAACAATAATTGGTAAAGAAAATGATTCTTACTCACTTTGTCTTTCCCTAGGATGATTGGGAGCGTTCGAAGGCCAAATGCTTTGTCACCCTCCACATCAGGTATATCCTGTATATTTTAAGTTCGAAACCAAAACAATTAAAGCTCGGTTTGGTATAGGTTATCAAATAGAGTTTTTTTTTTTAATAGATGTTTTGTTAGAGTTTTTATTAAAAATTTTTTAGTTATTTGGTTATCAATTAGAATTTTTTATAAAAATTATAAATTTGCCTTAATAAGTAATTTATTTAAAGTTATGTTATGAAAGGAATAAAATAAGATTATAAAATAAGTAAAGGACATTTTAGGTATTTTATTATTTAAAAAAAATTCAACCTTTATTCGTAAAAGCCCAAAATTTGAGTTTTTACTAATAAAAGTCAAAATAATTTATTTAATTTTTAAAAGCTCTACCCAAAAAATCCAAACAACAACAAAAAAATCAAATATATTCTAAGTAATAAAATTTATCATATAAGTTGTTGCTATTGATGGACATGAAATATTCATATACTCTACATTTGTATATACATATAATTATTTGGGCAAAACTATGGTACCACTGTAATACCATATCACAGCTGGATCCAGCCCACAGTTGTCACCATAACTAGATCTAATGACTAGATCCAGCTGGGGTATAGTACGACTGTGGTACCATAGCTGGACCCTAATTATTTATTCAATTTCTGAATTAGTTACCTTTACAAATGCAATTGCAGCGTTCCAGATCACCATGTAAGCGGCGGTAAACAACACTGGTTTCGTGAATGCTACGGGATTACCAAGCACAATTTTCTGCATTTATGTATCAAATCTTTTCGTAATTAGTTTGAAAATATATATGACCGAATTTTGACATGAAAGCATATGGTTATTTGGTGTGTGTGTGTGTGGACAAATTTGAGAATTTGTACATATTCATGTCAGCAAAATCACATGACTCAATAGCTAGACATTTTAGGTAAGAGTCTAACAATAATAGTCTTAACAGTGTATATACCTGGAAGTGTATGAAGAAAGGAAAAAGAAGTAGAAGTCCATTCATACTGATGATGGTCACTGCAGCCATCAATGGATTTCCCTTCCATCGAAGAAGGGGAGGAAGCTGCAAGCAAGTTTGAGATTGAGAAGAACAATTAATTAGATGATGAACTTAATTAAATTGATCAATTAACCAATTATTTGTCTGAAGCAATTAATTAATCAAATTGACTTCATGATCTTCATCTCTAACTGAAGTTTCTGATTTGGATTTTTCTTTTTCTTTTTTTCACAAATAACTATATTATGTATCGAAGCAAGTTGGGTGCTTACATCGATGGAATAAGCGCCTCCAACTATACACCATATGATGAAGCCTATAACTAGTGGTGGAGATCGAAGCATAATCCCCATAGCCACAGCCTGAAAATTAATAAAAAAGTATTTCGTAATTAAGGTTTACATAAATTTGAAAAGTGAAATAATAATTAACAATGTCGAAGAGTGAAGCTTTAACTTTGTACCATTAATGGAGATGCTATGGTTATTGCTAGTCCTTCTCCCATTGAAAAGTCTCCGCAAGCGAGGGGGAGATAAGGCTTGTTAACCTTTTGACAATTTTAATCTAAATTTGTTAGCAAAACATATATAATTTATACATGAAATAAGCAAAATATTCAGGTGAGTGAAATATATAAATACCTTGTCGATATGAACATCTGCCAATTGGTTTATGGCATTGGCATAATTGTTCATCAGTATTGCGGGCACCATGCACTGAAAATTAATGACAGGAAAAAAGAAATTTTAACTCATCCAAATTCCAAAATAAACTTGACAATAATTAAACCATTTAAATTATACCTTGAATGCTTCTATGATAAGCTTGGGAGTGAAATCAGCAGGACTTTGTAATGGAAGCAAAGAAACGGATAATAACGCCGCAATCTGATAAATTTAAAAATTAGCATTAAAAAAAAAACAAAAAGAAAAGGAAAGAAGCTAGATTGATTTGTCTATCATTTTACACACATGCCTAAAATTAATTAAGCAACTCACAATGCTAACGCAACTGTAGGGACGAGTGAGCCGATAGAATGCATCACACTTCTTGTTCAAAACTTGCATAAAGCTTGTTGAAGCCAGCTTGGATTCTGATGAATACCCATCTTGTGCTGCCAATGCAACTGTTGATTTGCTCAATGGTTTATGATTTCTATTGATTACTAAATCCTCGCTGTGTCCAATTTTATTGGTTAAAAAAAATGAACTTTCGGAGGAGCATCTGACGGAGTACTTCTTGCTCTGATTTTTGTTTGCCAGGCCATTTAAATGTTTCAGTGGAGTCTGGAATGTTTTAACTGAACCTAAATATGGATAAAATATGTATTATCTTACCAAAAAAAAGATAGAATGAGAACTTTGGTTTCTCTTAATTTATTTTTTTAATCATTTAAACCTCTAATAAATTTTTATCATCAAATTTTATCTCTGGTGTTAGTTTGGTACATCATCCCATATTGATTGAAAATAAACTATGGATTAAATATATAAGATTAGATTCACGGTTATGATTTGAGTATAAGTTATGCTCATAAATTTATATGAGATAATTTCACCATCAAACAAGATCAGATGGGTACTTATTAAAGCTATCAATGCCAAACTCATGCGAGTGGAAAACCAAGAATAAAATTCACCGTAAGTATTAATTTTTTAGACATTGTCAAAATATTAGAATGAAGCTTACCAGCGTGTTGCAAAGGATGGTATTTCAAAGAGAAGCTTGAACACGGATTAATTTGAAGCAACATGATGATTTGCTTCTTTCTCTCTCTCTCTTTATTTCTTCTCACGTGTGGTTTGGAGAGAGATTGACAAAAATTTAAGTGATTAAACACTCAATGCATTTGGTTTTAATGTGGCACTCTTTGCCATCCTTGGGAGGACAAACCTTTTCTTTCTTAAATAGCCTTTGGACTTCGAGTGCTCCTTAAATGATTTAATTATTATTTTTTAAAAATTTCATAAATAAAACTACAAATCTGAGATCCGATTACGGTGTAACGATGATACAATATCATTGTTACATTCAGCCATTAAATCTACATAGATGAATGGATCTAATAAGATCCAACTACTGAATAGCTTTCTCCACATATCTGTGGCATGCCGGCAATAACCTTTTTTTTTTTATCTGGCACCGTGTCTTAAATGGCACTTGATATCTTAATGTGCTACTTGAAAGATCCAAAAATTAAACTACAGAGCTGGCAGGAATCATCAATCATGTTTATTTTTTTTATGTGTCACCCTTTTCTTAAATAGTAGCCCTTGGCGTGCTAGCAGGAAATTTTGATTATTATTTTTTTTTGAGATGAGGAAATTTTGATTATTACTTTTGGTAAAAGGTCAAAAAGGGGTACCACGTGCCTTTGAAATTTGAAGTTGCTGACAAAGGTACGTAGGGAGTTGGTGGCCAAAATAAATAAATAAATATATATATATATATATATATATATGGTGGCCAAAATATTTGACACTTCTCAACGCATTTGGAGGGCCTTAGCTACGACAATTGCATGTGAAACATTAGAAAAACAAATTAAATCGTAATAAATAATAGGAGTGTTCGCGGATCGGATTTTATAAATTGGACATTAATTTATATCCGATCCATGATTTTACAGATTATAATTTTTCAATCTAATATAATCCACATATTGATAAAATTCAATCCAAATCCAATCCATACATCTGCGGATCAGATATGGATTTGACTCAATCCATATCTAATTCATACGTCTGCGGATTTGATGCGGATTTGACTCAATCCATATGCAATCCACCATTTTGCGCATTAGTTTTCGAATTAAAAATTTTTAGTTCTCTCCAACTAATGAAAGAAAAAAATCTAATATAAAAATAATTTTGCTACCAATTAAATTTAAATTTGAATAAAATTTAAATAAATTAATTGTTTAAATAAAGCTAAAATAATACATNGGATCGGATGCGGATTTGACTCAATCCATATGCAATCCACCATTTTGCGCATTAGTTTTCGAATTAAAAATTTTTAGTTCTCTCCAACTAATGAAATAAAAAAATCTAATATAAAAATAATTTTGCTACCAATTAAATTTAAATTTGAATAAAATTTAAATAAATTAATTGTTTAAATAAAGCTAAAATAATACATTTAAAGTTTCAAAATATAACACATCGAGACTAATTATTCAAATAAAGTTACAATAATTAGTTCAAAGTTTCAAAATATAACACACCAAGCTTAATTGTTCAAATAAAATTACAATAATACGTTAATATAACACCAGAATTAATTATTCAAATAAAGCCACAATTAATTAAAATGACGAAGTTTCAGAAACCAAACATAGTCTAATCCTTCACCAGGGCTGTTGCACCTGTCGAAAAGTGGTGATTACGGAGCCATCCACGATGGGAACCAGGAGAAGCTGTACGGGTGGCGATCTTGAAGGTTGTGATAGTGAAATTGTTCAGCTGGAACCAGTGAATGTGAAGTGGCTCGATGAACTTGGGAAAGAAGATGGCTTGCTCTCGTCGGAATCGCGCAGCCGATGTCCTTTAAATCTGTGTCAAGAGTGTATCCAACCAGTATTGAATGTTGCTAGTGTATGTGACGGCAGCCGATGTCCTTTAAGGTTTTTTATTTGCAAATTGTTGGTGACTTGACATTATGTTACTTTGCTTTTGCTAGTGCGTGTGACTTTGTTTTTATTTTGTTTTATAATTTTTACAAGTTATATTTGTATATTTGATTATTTAATTATTTTTCATTTTATATTATTATTGGGTAATTGCTAAGATATGTTATAGTGCTTAGTAACTATGCAATGTCACATTTATAATTTTTTTAATTAAATTTATAATAATTTTTAAATTATATATATATATATATATATTGCGGATTCACGGATTTCTGCGGATTTACAGAAGTAAATCCATATCTAATCCATCGATTGCGGATTTTTAAATTTTCAATCCATATCCAATCCACCAATCCATGGATCGGATTTATACGAATCGGATTGAGCGGATCGGACGGATTGAGCGGATCGGATTGGATTCTGAACACCCCTAATAAATAATATAGTATTTAAATATAATAAATAAAATAACAATAAAATAATAATTATCTTAATAGTAAAGACCACATAATAATAAAAAATTAGTTTATAATAATAAAAAAGGGTTTCAAGATTAATGGTTTTAATTTCAAGATCAATAGTAGCAGTTTCATATTTATTGGTTCATTAATTGTAAGATTTTCATAGTTGTTTATTAATGTGCTTGTGTTTCGTGTTTATTGCCCTAAGTTTCAAGTTACTTTGGTTTTATGATTAATGATACTAATTTCATGATTAATAATAGGTGTTTCATATTTATTAGTCCATAATTTGCATGACTTTCAAGTTTGTAAGTTAATGCTCCAATGTTTCATCTTCATTGTCTTAAGTTTCAAGCTACTTTGGTTTTAAGTTTAATTGTCTTAATTTCTTATTAATAGTAGGTGTTTGATATTTATTAGTCTATAATTTGCATGACTTCCAGAGTTGCAAGTTAATGATCCAATGTTTCATGTTCACTGCCTTATGTTTCATATTCATGACCCTAAATTTCAAGTTACTTTGTTTCAAGTTTAATGGTTTCAATTTCAAGATTAATTATAGGTGATTTATATTTAGGGAAAAGGACACAGAGACCCCTAACGTTTGAATAAGGGACACAAAACCCCCTAATGTTTCAAAAAAGACACTCAAACCCCTATTTCTTAATAGTAAATTATAATTTTACCATTATACCCTTATAGCATATTAAAAAATAATTATTTATTATCCAATTTATTTCTATATTATTAATAAAATTACGAATATAACTTCATTATCCAATTTTTTCATTTAATTTTTATCAAATTTTATCTTCAAACTAAATAAATTTAATCCATTGCTCAAAAATAAAAATAAATTAAATTGATTATTAATATAATAAAAATAACAATTCTCCATATGTTATTTCTTATAATTTCTTATATATAAATTAAATTGATAATTTCTTAAAAATAACAATTCTCCATATATAAATTAAATTTATTTTAATTTAATATATGTTATTTTTATATTAAATATATGTTATTTTTATTATATTAATAATCAATTTAATCTATTTTTATTTTTGAGCAATGGATTACATTTATTTAGTTTGAAGATAAAATTTGATAAAAATTAAATGGAAAAATTGGATAATGAAGTTATATTCGTAATTTTATTAATAATATAGAAATAAATTGAATAATAAATAATTATTTTTTAATGTGCTATAAGGGTATAATGGTAAAATTATAATTTACTATTAAGAAATAGGGGTCTGAGTGTCTTTTTTGAAACATAGGGGGTTTTGTGTCCCTTATTCAAATGTTAGGGGTCTCTGTGTCCTTTTCCTTTATATTTATTAGTCCATAATTTGCATGACTTCCAAAGTTACAAGTTAATGATCTTGTGTTTCATGTTCATTATTTCAATTACTTTAGTTTCAAGCAGGGGCGGACCCAGAACTCTGCAGTACCTTGAGCTAAATTAAAAAAAATAAAAAAATTTATGCCAAGTGAACATGAAATTTCATATATATAGATGACAAAATACACCTAATAACAAGAGACATTAAGAGCCTTACGCGTAAAGTCCATATTGTAAATAAAAATAATTTTAAAAAAGTAGTATAAAAAAAATACAATCCCAATACAAATTTTCTACCGAAGTTGTGCTTTTCAGGATTTCAAATTATAAAAATAATCAATTACAGAATCTGAATCAGCAGTATTAGTAGTTTCTCTTTTAACATAGATAACCATACAATCTGAAAAAACAAAAAAAAAAACTCATTTTCCATCTTACTACGAAGTGATGTTTTAATAAGTTTCATGGTTGAAAATGCACGCTCTGTTGTGGCCGTGGAAACAAGAAGAGTCAAGACTAGACGAATTAATCTATCAATAAAGAAATAGTGATGTGACTTCATTGTTTCAACAAATCATCGACATAGCTCATAGAGGGAAGTCATATTTTGAAATCGTGGATGAGAAACCACATCAATTTGATAATGTTCTAATTCTCTTCTCAAAGCAAGCACCTCATTTGGAGTGAAATCATGAGGATAAAATTTCTCAGCAAGAGAACAAATATTGTCTATATCAAATGATTTAAACCCATCAATTGGATCCAATGCCAAGCTCAAAGTGAGGAGTTCCACAGTTTGCTCGGAGAATCTACTATCCATCAATTGAAAATCTATTACAGCATTAAATACATCAAAGTGATAATGATGTTCAACTGTAACATAATCTTTTTGCTGACAAGAACGCCTTGTACCTTCCATATAACAATCACTTATATCAAGAATAGTAATATCGTATTTTTCACATAAAGATACTACATGTTGATGCCAAAAAATGACCTCAACAGCTGAATTTGTTTATGGTGGGAAATTAGTACGAACCAAATTTGAATATTGATCTGAACTTCAAGTCTGCAACCTGAAAACCATAGAAATCGGTTAGGACTCGCCGGTGGGGGTTCCAGCTAGAACCCTCCGATGCTTAAGTTAGATTAGGAGTAAATTTAATAGTTGACTGGAAGGGAAATAACTCAAGCAAAATAACAAAAAAAAAAAAGATCAAAAAACTGAAATCCCTCCCCCTCTCCATGGAAGATTAATTTTCTTTTTTCATTCTCCTTAAAAGTCGCTTATGTTCTCAACATGGGTAGTTGGCTCACATAGAATAACTGAACCCAATATAAGTCCCCTAGTTTTCAAGATCAAGAACTTGTGATTGGTCTTGGAAACTTAAGAATAATGAAAAAAAAGAGAAAAAAAAAATCAACTTAACAATATCTCGATCTTAATAAAATCAAGAGACGACCACGGTGTCAATAAGATCAAATGACCTCGCTGCCGATCTCAATAAGATTGGATGACAACTTCAATCTCAATAAGGCCAAAAATGACGACCTCGATCTCAATACAATCGAATCAAATAATTTATTCACATTAGACTTCAATAAGGCCAATATAGCGACCTGGATTTCAATAAGATCGAATCATACAATTTATTCACGTTGGACCTCAACAAGGCAAAAGAACTAGACCTCAATAAGGTAAGCAGAACAAAGTCAATTGGACCTCAATAAGGCCAAAATGAACTCCACAAAATTTCCAACTTCATTCTCAATAAGATTCGATCAAATAATTAAATGAAGTTATCAAATAATTAAATTAAGATGGACCCCGATAAGATCAAAAATGACAACCTCGATCTCAATATGTAGATGTCGAATATATAGATGTAATCTCAAAATGTAGAATCAAATATGTAGATGCAAATCTCAAATTGTAAAACCAAATATATAGATTTGGATCTCAAATTGTATAATTAAATATGTAGATGTAGATCTCACATTATAGGATCAAATATGTAAATGTCGAACTCATATTGTAGAATCAAATATGTAGATGTAGATCTCAAATTGTAGAACTAGAATGTAAACTTAGATCTTAAATTGTAGAATCAGATATGTAGGTGCCGATCTCAAATTGTGAAATCAAATATGTAGATATAGATCTCAAATTGTAGAATCAGATATGTAGATGCCGATCTCAAATTGTAGAATCAAATACACAGATTTGGATCTCAAATTGTAGAATTAAATATGTAGATGTAGATCTCACATTGTAGAATCAAATATGCAAACGTCGAACTCAGATTGTAGAATCAAATATGTAGATGTAGATCTCAAATTGTATAATCAGGTATGTAGATGCCGATCTCAAATTGTAGAATCAAATATGTAGATGTAGATATCAAATTGTAGAATCAAATGTGGAGATGTCGATCTTAAATTATAAAATCAAACGCAGAAGTTGAAGTGGACAAAAGTTAGTATTGAGAAATCAAATATATAGTAAGCATATGTAAAACTAACTAGTATATGCCATATCTTACGAGGACAACCACACGACAGGTTCAATAAATTCCAGAACTTTTATCAAGTATCATAAAATTAAAGGTAGCTTCATTTCAAGCATTTAATTTAAGTAATATCAGTAAAATATGCAATCCCAGAAAAGTTAATTGAGGAATGGGGATGCTTTATAAACAATGACATCTCCAATTCCAAAAACTTATGCTTTATAACCAATTCTTAGAACTTTAGATAGAGGCAATTATTGACAAATATCATAAGTAGATGTACCCTGTAAATAGATAATTCACAAAATATTCAAACACTATGTGACATTGTCTCCCTCATCCTAACTGATTCCATTTGACTTTTCAAAAGTATTCGATAAGAAATACCATGAAATTTGTATAGCCTACAGACGTGATAGTAGACAATTGCAATACTTTGGACAAAGCACCCCCAATTGATAGTTGGATAGAATTTTAGGCACAACCTTGAAGTAAGCTTAACAAAATTAAACTAATAAATCATGGTTAGTGAATTGGTAGATAATTAGCATATCACCATGAAGTTCACTATTTCCTCATGGTATTTTTTACCTTTGAAAAATATAATTTTGCTTTAAAGATCAAACTAGCTCCTAACAAAGATTTATAGCACATTGTCCAAGGATGAATAGCATTTGATCATGTTGTTGGTGCGTATGAGACTAACAAATTTACACATGCATTATCACAATGAATAAAAACCGAAACTAGTAGGCATTTCAAGCTTAAGTAGTAACTTGACTTTGAAAGATAATCTACGAAATTAAGAATTAGAACAAATGCACATGATCAAGGGGCTTGTAGTATTTGATATTTTTGATAAGAAAAGTCATTTCACCAACAACTCGTGAGCTTAGCTTTGCATCCAAAACTTTACGGCAACACCTCGTAGTATAATTCATGTTGTAACATAACCCAAGAAATATCAGTAAAACTAGAAAGAAATTTCAGCCTTGTTAAAAAAATGCTTTAAAGTCAAACCATATATAAACAATATGTTTTTCTATCCTTAGTCGACTATGAGGATTTTGTGATCGAAGACACGATTAAAATCAGCCATGGCCAACACTTGGCCTTAACAAATTTGTGCTATTTCCTTTTCATACGTCTAACAGTTTTCAACAGTTATTGGAAATTATGCAATGTGAACTAGAGCCATCGTTTCAAGAAAACAAATATAGCTAATATCTAATATTTTCCCATATGAAAGTAGTAGTTGAGCAAATATATATATATAGCTCTTCAATAGTTTCATGCTTATATTAAATAAATTGAAATAGAACCTGAATTTTAGTCCTTGGCTTATGGCAGAGTTCTCTTAAGCAAACAAATTTACATGTTTAACCGCAATATATAATCGCTATATTGCCTAACACAAGTTCCAGACATTCAGTTACTATATTGTTAAAGACAATATAATTTCACGCATTTAGGATTTGGATTAGTAGCCTAAATCAGTTCTTTAAAATGGTCATCTTTTAGATATCATGTTGAGCCTTTTGTTAATACAGCTCTGATGCAAAAACAATATCGATTAAAATTGCAGAGCTAGAGTTTACCCATTTTTATCAAAACAAGGAAAATAAATTGACCAACCAATATTATAAATTAGTCTAGTAGAGATTTCAAAACAACTAACCAATAGCCTTTAAGTGAAAATATAATCGATGGAGTTAAAATCTAGAACAAATGCACCTGAGATGGTACTTTGTTGTCTATTAACTCCTCTCAGCTATTTCATCAACATGTAGTAAGCATATACTAACTTGTATATGCAGTAACTTGCGAGGATAACCACACGACATGTTCAACAAGCAATTATCATAAAATTAAAGGTAGCTTCATTCATGCATTTTTGGTAATTTCAGTGTTGCAAACATAAATCAGTTCAAAAAAAAAAAGTTATACTCTCAAAGATATCATACTAGACCTTTTGTGACTATAGCTCTTACGATTTCCATGCAAAATTAAGATTGATAAAAAGCTATACAGCCAGAGTTTTACAAAATTTTTATCTTTTACCAAATTTTTATCAATAAATGACCAATCAGTATTTTAATTTCATGTCTCAAACCAAAAGGCAAACTTTAAGTGAAAATACTACCTGAGGAACTGAAGTTTAGAACAAATGCACCTGATTGGAGTCTTTGCGGAGAGTGGTTTCTTGAGGATCACAGTCTTGGCTTTGATTCTCTTCTTCCCATGAATGTAAATTTAATGGATTCATGATATCCATGCAGGTTCAAAGTGAATCCCGAAGAACAACCACAAGCTTTTTCTTTATAGCTTCTCCCTTTAATCCCTTCCTTACATTTGTTAATAGCAAATTTCTTGCCACTAAAATTTTCCTGGTCAATTCTTTATAAACAAGACATATAATTTTGAAAAAAGAAAAAAAAGAAGGAAAAATGCACAGGGATTCCAAGCATATGTGTAGTTTCGAGTTTGTATGGTGCCAGCCCAGTTTGACTTGGAAGTGAGATAAAAAAAAATGAATAAAATATATCTAGCAGGAACAAGATCATTGAAGCTTTCACTCTTTATTTAACCTATTACTTCATTTACTAACTTGTAGCATATATAAAAAATGTAAGGTATGTTGGAAATAATTAATGTAAAAATCTCTTGGTCATATACCAGTTTATGATTCTTGTAGGACCATTGTTTTACAATTCTTGTTTTGCCACAACTACTTCCCTTTTTTATGTTGCTAGGACATCCTTAATGTTGCTTTTTAGCTATCTTCTGATATTGTTGTTGTGACCTTTAGAAATCATCTTACTCAATTATTTTAAATAAAGTCACGGAACAATTCTTACACCCTGAGATATTTTATCAAACACCTCTTTCGCCAAAGCCACAACTACAAGACTGGATTGGTTAGTACATAGCAAGATGTTAAGCTTTTGAATCTAGTGAGTAATGCCAAACCACTCCAAATAGGGTCCAATCAAATTTACCCATAATTCATTGCTATTAATCTTATCAGTTATTTGATTTTGTTAAGAAATTGGTGGGTAAAGCAGACACGCAGCTAAAGTAAAATTTGAAGAAAAATAAAGAACGAGCACAAAAGAGAATACCAGAAATTACGTGATTCGGCTTTTAGCCTACGTCTACGGGCGAAAACAGAAGGAAATATTTTACTAGTGAAAAGGAGTTACTAGTATTGTAGTATTTTAGCTCACTTCCCAAAATCCCAATACACTCAAACTCTCAAAACACTAATCACTCAAGAGTTTATTAAACTCTTAATATTCTCACATCTCTAAAGGAAGGAAATGTTTCTCTCTCAAATGGAATGAATTTGCTCATTCTCTTCGTTTCTATTTATAGAGAAAGTTTTGGCACTATTCATCAATTATATATATATATATATATATTTCTTTTTTTTTTCTTCTTTCTCTTGTCAAAGCCGTGTGCTTCTTTTTCTTTTAAACTTACTGCAAAATTATTCTTCTTCTTTGAATAAAAGTGCTGCTGACCATCTAGATAGCTGCTTTAGACCATCTAGATGGCCACTTTATTTGACATTTCTCCCACTTGGAGATCAGATTGAAAATCAATCAATCTCCATACTATCCTTTCTGCTTCGCCATAATTATGTTGCCTACGTTGCTACTAGGCCACAAGAGGATCTACTCCAGACAAACTTATCAGTATTGATCGGCTTGGTCAAAACATCTGCTAGGTTCTCTTTGGTATGGATTTTCTACGAATCCACACTTCCAACTTCCATCTTCCACTACTTCACGAACGAAGTGATACTGAACTCCTATGTGCTTTGTCCTAGAATCAAAGGCTGGATTCTTTGCAATGTGCAAGGCACTCTGACTGTCACAAAACACATGAATTTTCTGTTGTTTGTGCCCGAGCTCCTCCAATGACCTTTGTATCCAAATAGCTTCCTTGCAAGCTTATGTAGCTGCCATGTATTCTGCTTCTATTGTAGATAAAGCCACAACTGTCTGCAGTTTTGAAACCCAACTTACAGCTGCTCCTGCAAGTGTAAACACATAACCAGTAATGGATTTTCTTTTATCAAGATCTCCTGCAAAATCTGAATCCACATAACCCCTGACAGTAAACTCTGATCCTCCATAACATAATGCAACATCTGAGGTTCCTCTGATGTATCTCAGAATCCTTTTACAGTTATCCAATGCTCTCCACCAGGATTCGCCATGTATCAACTAACTGCTCCCACTGCTTGTGCAATGTCTGGTCTTGTACCTATCATAGCGAACATCAAACTTCCCACTGCTGATGCATACAGTACTCGAAACATCTCATTCCTCTCTACTTCATTTCTCGGACACATACTTGAGGATAATTTGAAATTAACAGGAAGTGGGGTAGAAATTGACTTACAATCTTGCATGTTGAAGCGCCGCAAGGTTTTCTTCAAGTAATTCTTCTGCGAAAGCCAAATCTTCTTGTTATTTCTATCTCGGTGAATTTGCATCCCTAGAATCTTGTTTGCTGGTCCTAAGTCCTTCATTTCAAATTCCCTAGTCAACTGTGCCTTCAATTCTTAGACTCGATCTTTGTTGGGGCCTACTACCAACATGTCATCCACGTACAACAACAAAATGATGAAATCATTATCTTCAAATCTCTTGTAATATGCACAATGGTTTGAACTGAGTCTGTTGTATCCAATGCTCATGATGAAGGAATCAAATCTCTTATACCAACACCTCGGCGCCTGTTTGAGACCCTATAGAGATTTGTTCAACCTGCAAACCAAGTTTTCCTTTCCTGTTTCTGTAAAACCTTCTGGTTGGAGCATATATATTTCTTTTTCAAGTTCTCCATGAAGGAATGCAGTTTTCACATCTAACTGCTCTAGATGTAAGTCAAATGTAGCACACATCGACAAGACTATTCTGACTGTTGTGAGTCGAACAACCGGAGAAAATATCTCGTTAAAGTCAATACCTTCTTTTTGAGCATATCCTTTCACCATCAATCTCGCACAATACCGCTCCACTTGGTCATTGCCATCACGTTTGATCTTGTAGACCCATTTGTTTCCAATGGCTTTTCTTCCACGTGGTAATGGTACAAGTTCCCATGTCTTATTCTTGTGTAGAGCTTCAATTTTTTCCTGTATTGTTGTCATCCACAAAGCAACATCTGAGCTGTTTAAAGCTTCATGGAAAGTTGAAGGCTCTTCATCTTCTGTTAGAAGACAGTATGCAATGTTGATCTCTATGACATACTCCGAGTGCCACGTTGGTGGTCGTCTCTCACGAGTTGATCGACGAACTTCTGGAGCCTCGGACTCGACTGGTTCTTGTTCCTCGTGTTCTGGTACTGCTTCAAAAATATCTAAATCTTCTGGATTATTTTCCACATATACCGGCACAGTTTCTGACTTTTCTTTTACAATGCTATCATTCTCATCTTTCCTTTGCAGTTGATCTTCTACAAAAATAACATCTCTGCTGATGACGATCTTGTGGGCTGTGGGGTCTCACAGACGATACCCCTTTACTCCATCAGCATACCCCAAGAAGATACATCTTCTAGATTTTGGATCCAACTTTGTTCTTTCTTGGGCATTGTACATCACGTACACAAGACATCCAAATGCATATAGGTAGGAATAATCAGCTGGCTTTCCAGGCCACGTCTCTATCGCCGTCTTCAACCCAATAGCTGTAGATGGCGACTGATTTACTATATAACATGCAGTTTTAGCTGCTTTTGTCCAGAATGAATTGGGTAGACCAGCAGTCTTTAACATAGCTCTTATTCTTTCTGTAAGAGTTCTGTTTATCCGCTCCGCCACTCCACTTTGTTGAGGAGTGTATGCCACCGTGAACTGCCTCTGAATACATTCTTGCTTACAGAAAGCAAGAAGCTCGCCGTCTGGCTTTTTACCAGATTCAAGTTCCACCCGCGCTTTGTATTCTTTAAACACTAGAAATATATCTGACTTTTTCTCAATTGGATACACTCAACATCTTCTAGAATAATCATCAATGAAAGTCACCATGTACTTTGCACCTCCCATGGATATATCCGGTGATTTCCAAACATCATAATGAATCAAGTCTAAAATGCATTTAGTTCTAGTAATAGATATACTGAATTTTAATCTATGCTGCTTACTTGTAACACAATGCTCGCAAAATGGTAAACTTACCGATTTGAGCCCCGGAAGTAATTTTCGCTCAAAGAGAATCTTCAAACCTTGTTCTAACATGTGACGAAGCTTGAGATGCCACATCATCGTTGACTCTTCTCCATTTGACGCGACACACGCATCAGCCTCCAATAGTATTTCTCCTTTAAGCATGAATAGATTAGCACCGATCTTTTCTGCCTTCATCAATACAAGCGCACCTTTAATGATCTTCATAATTCCATTATCCACATGAGTTTTGTACCCATGACTATCCATTTGTCCCAAAGACAATAGATTTTTCTTCAGGCCGTTGACATGTCGTACCTCCCCAATTGTGCGAATTGTACCATCAAACATTTTTATTTTGATAGTACCAATACCAGCGATCTCCAAGGCATGATCATCTCCCATATATACAGATCCTCCTGAGATAGGTTCATATGTGTGGAACTATTCTCTCCGAGAGGTCATGTGCCAGGTAGCTCCTGAGTCTATAAGCCCGACATCAGATAGTCGTTTTCTGCCTTCTGAAATAGTTGTTGCCTCGCTGTAGAGAATTTCGCCATCATCTGAGGTACTTGCTATATAACCCTAAGCATTTGATGACTCAGGTTCTTTACCCTCTCTTCTTTTCTGGTTACTCCAACACTCTTTCTTGACGTGCCATTTCTTGCCACATTTGTAGCATTTAACATTTTTCTTACTTCTGGATTTTGATCTACCATGATTTTGACTCCCACTGGGGCCACGTTCTGTTGATCTCCCTCTCGTCACCGATAGCGCCTCCGCTTGCTGCGAACTTGCTTGTCTGTTTTCCTTATTTTTCTGCCTGCTCTCCTCATTTAATACGGAGGCTGCAACATCGTCGAAAAATAAACTGTTCTCTGGATTGTTGTTCGTCAGGTTGATGATGAGTTGATCATACAAATCTGGTAGCCTTTGAAGTAGAAGTTCTGCTCGTTCATTTTCCTCTATATTATGACCCAACGTTATGAGTTGTGAAAATAAAGTCTTTAAGGTATTGATGTGATCAGTCATCATTGTAGATTCTGTCATTCAAAGAGTATAAAGTTTCCTCTTCAAGAAGATTTTGTTATGCAGTGATTTGGCATCGTACAATTTTGTGAGAGTATCACATATTTCCTTCACTGAATTTTTTTCTGCCACGCTAGATAATACTCCGTCTGCAAGTGCTAAGTGTAGATCAGAAATTGCGTTACCATCTATCTCATTCCACTTGTCATCATTTATCTCCATGGGCATTTCTCCAATTACTGCCAAGCAATTATTTTTCCTCAATACAGCTTTCATCTTCATTTTCCACAACGAAAAATTATTTCCGTTAAACTTCTCAATTTCATATTTTGCTGCCATTTTGTTGATAAATACCGCACACAAGCTAGTATACCACCTTGAATAGTTGTGAGTGTGTGTGAGAATGCACACCAGGAAAGTTCCCAGGAAAGACTGGAGGGGTCACAATGGTCCCACTTAAAACCCAGACTCCTTAAGCTCTTATCGCCTTTGTGACAGAACTTTCCTAGACATGTACAAAACCACACAGTTGTTTTACTCACACCACTATTCCCTGCTTTGCACTGTAAAATTCTTGGATCGCTCCCACCGTTTCTTGTGAATAGTAGCGTATACATGAACAGTAGCGTATACGTGAATAGTACCGTATATGTAAATAGTATCGTATACGTGAACAGTACCCTTACGTGAATAGTACCATACAACCAATAGCTCTGCTACCACTGTTAAGAAAATTGGTGGGTGAAGCAGACACGCAGTTAAAGTAAAATTAGAAGAAAAATAAAGAATGAGCACAAAAAAGAATACTAGAAATTACGTGGTTCGGCTTCTAACCTACGTCCACGGGCGAAAACAGAAGGAAATATTTTACTAGTGAAAATGAGTTACAAGTATTGTAGTATTTTAGCTCACTTCCCAAAATCTCAATACACTCAAACTCTCAAAACACTAATCACTCAAGAGTTTATTAAACTCTTAATATTCTCACCTCTCTAAATGAAGGAAATGCTTCTCTCTCAAATGGAATGAATTTGCTCATTCTCTTCGTTTCTATTTATAGAGAAAGCTTTGGCACTATTCATCAATTATATATTTTTTTTTCTTCTTTCTCTTGTCAAAGCCGTGTGCTTCTTTTTCTTTCAAACTTGCTGCAAAATTATTCTTCTTTGAACAAAATTGCTGCTGACCATCTAGATGGCTGCTTTAGACCATCTAGATGGCCACTTTATTTGACAGATTTCTCCTCAATTCTCAGCTATTTCTCAATCAAATAAAATAATTTTGGCTAATTAGCATTTGTTTGAAAAAAAATTGCACAAGTAGTTCAATCACCTCAGAATCAAGAAACACCATCATAATCAACAAATAATAAAACAATGATTAATATGTAATTTACGCCCCTTAGTTTCGGTTATACTAAATAATTAAATTGAAACCGAACCTGATTCTCACCTCTGAGAAGTGTTCTTTCGAGCTGTACTTGCCAACAACAATTTGTTATACTGCCCTCCTATTTCCCATCCAATGAATCTCATCATTTTCTTATGGCTTTTTGTACCGTTCCCCACAGAAGGCGCCAAGATGTTGATGCCAAAAAATGATCTCAACAGCTGAATTTGTTTATGGTGGGAAATTAGTACGAACCAAGCTTGAATATTGATATGAACTTCAAGTCTGCAACCTGAAAACCACAGAAATCGGTCAGGACTTGCCGGTGGGGGTTCCGGCTAGAACGCTCTGATGCTTAATTTAGATTATGAGTAAATTTAATAGTTGACTGGAAGGGAAATAACTCAAGCAAAATAACACAAAAAAAGATGAAAAAACCGAAATCCCTACCCCTCTCCATGGAAGATTAATTTTTTTTTCATTCTCCTTAAAAGTCGCTCATGTTCTCAACATGGGTAGTTGGCTCACATAGAATAACTGAACCCAACACTACACTTCTAATAAAATCATCTCATCTACTATCTCAAAACTCTTGCAAAAGTCTTTTTGTACTTGAGATATAGTTCAAAGCATTAAAGATGTCCAGTGATTTTGTCTGTAATGCTCGACAAAGAATATAAAAAATTCCGAGAACTTTATTCAATAAAAACAAAATAAACACAAACTTAAAGGATTTCATCTCCCTATATGCACCTTTAGCTTCCCCATGCATATCTCGATTAGATCCATCATTAATCATCTTTCCTAATACTTCAAGAGTTGCACCAAACATCTCAATAAATCTACTAACTAAAGTCAAATGTGAGCTCTAACGTGTATCTCTAGCCCTTTGGAAAGTTCTAACTTGATTAGCCCCTATACCAATCTCAAGCTCTTCTAAAGCTATCAAATCTATAATTTCTTTTTCTCTAGCAGATTTCAACTCAGAATAACGCTTGAAAGAAGCACTAGCAAAGTTAATAATAGAACTCAACTTCAAAAAAAATAGTCATACCTCATGCACTTCTTTAGATACTACAACTAATACGAGTTGTAGTCGATGAGCAAAACAATGTACATAATAAGCATACGAACAATCATTGAGAAATAAAGATTGTAATATATTCCATTCACCTGTCATATTACTAGCACCATTATACCCTTGACCTCTTAAATTTTCAACTAAAAGATTGTACTGAGCAAGCACATTGCATATCTTATTCTTTAAAGTCAATGCCTTTGTTTCATCGACATTCACAATTTCAAAGAAACGTTCTCGAATAAAACCATCACAATCAACATATCTCAAAATAATAACCATTTGTTCTTTGTGAGCTTCATCAAGTGCCTCATCAATTATGATACAAAATTTAGCATCACCCACTTCCTCTTGAATCTTGTGCCATACTTTATTAGCAATAATATTCAATAACTCCTTTTGAATCTTAGGTGCTATGTATTGGGTATTTTTAGGAGCATTTTCTAACACAACTTTATTAATATCTTTATTTATTATTACTAACAACTTAATTAATTCAATAAAATTTCCACAATTAAGAGAATTAACGAACTCATTATGACCTCTAAAAGCACATGCTTGTTTTGCTAACCACTTGACAGCTACTATTGAGGTTTTAAGTCGCAGTCTATTCTTTAAAATTTGTTGCGAAGATTGTGCATTCATTGTCTTATCAATATGTTTGGATGGATCCTTTAAATTACTCTATTTTAACATGTCATCATTGTGAGAAGAACCATGACTTCCTTCATGTTGAGCAAAAGGACATGTTTTTTCACAACCAACATACTTCAAATTTTGAACCCCATTAACAATAAATACTTCATTCTTAGATTGCTTATCATGAAAAATATAGAATGGAAAACAAAATGCTTTATCTTTTGATATAGAAAACTCAAGCCAAGGAAATTTCAAGAACCAAGAAAATTGAAATCAACGGTTTTGCGTACCATATTTAGTCAATGGATACTTTTGTAGTTTGGGTTGAAATGGTCCCATATTTATATATGCCATCCGCACATCTTCACGCTTGTCAATGGGAAAAGCACTTATTGAAAAACACAATCTGGGATCACGTTCTAAATAAGGCGTATCAATAGTAGATGGAGTACCAACTTTCTCAAATTCGACTTTTTAAGACTTATGTGGAGAACTTGAGGCATCAATGTTGCACATAGAACTTATCCCATTTGATAATTGACCATCTTTTACTTTAGTAAAGAATGAAAGTATAGTTTTCCTCGGTTTGGATTTGTTGTTTGACATTATAACCTATAACAATATGTAATTGTGTAAGAATCAAGAAATCATTACAAGTGTTATAAGCTATACATTCTACTATTTTTAAATATATTTAAAGTCACAAAATAAAAAAAATCAACATTAAAAGCTCATACAAGTCAATATATGGTTAATACAAATACCCATGCCTATCAAATTTTTGAAAAAAAAATTGTAAAATATTAGAATAACAAGAAAAAAATTACTAGATAAACAATGAGATTTGAGTTAATTTAATCAAATGAGGAAGTTCAATAAACAAATTTATTTATTTATTAGACAATTTATTATCTATTCATTCTAATATAGAGATGACAACCATCAATTAGAATTATATGGTAACTAACAAATCAACAATCACCAAAAATTATTACCCAAATCTCAATTGTTGATATTGCTTAATTGTTTATACTTTATACCTAATTATTGCAAGAAAGAGAATCATAGAAAAGATGTTTTGATTTCACCATGCTTGTAAACGAGAGAGAGAGAGAGCGTTGTAATAAATTATTCCATGCTTGTAAATGAGGGAGGGAACTGTCATAAATTAAAATAAGATGTGATTTTTACCTCTTAAAAATTGAATGGAAAGAGCTTGAGATGAAAAGAAGTGAAGCAAGGGACCACCACAGCTGCGGGAGTGAGGGATTTTATTGTTGCTGCTGGATGGATGCAAAAAGGAGAAACAAGGAAAGGTAAAGAGGAATAAGTAAAAGTAAATATAATTTTATGTATCTAATGACAATTTTGTAATTTTCAAATAACTTTTTTTTTTATTTTTGGGGCTAGACCAGGCTCCAGGCACAGGTCCACCACTGGTTTCAAGTTTAATGGTCTCAATTTCAAGATTAATGATAGGTATTTCATATTTATTAGTCCATAATTTGAATGACTTCCAGAGGTGCAAGTGTTAATGATTTTATGTTTCATGTTCATTGCTCTAGGTTTCAAGTTACTTTTTTTTTTAAGTTTAAGGGTCCCAATTTCAAGATTAATAGTAGGTGTTCATATTTATTGGTCCATTATTTGTAAGATTTTTAAGGTTGCAAGTTAATGATCATGTGTTTCATGTTCATTGCCCTAAGTCTCAAATTACTTTCGATTCAAGTTTAATGGTTCCAATCTCAAGATTAATGATAGATGTTTCATATTTATTGGTCCAAAATTTGCAAGATATTTCAAGCTGCAAGTTAATGATCTTGTGTTCCATGTTCATTGCCCTAAGTCGCAAGTTACTTTGGTTTAAGTTTAATGGTCTCAATTTCAATTTTAATGGTAGGTGTTTCATATTTATTGGTGCGTTATTTGCAAGATTTTTAGGGTTGCAAGTTAATGATTTTTTGTTTCATGTTCATTGCCCTAAGTTTCAAGTTACTTCGGTTTTAAGTTTAACGGTCTCAATTTCATGATTAATGGTATGCCTTTCATATTTATTGGTTCATAATTCGTACGATTTCCAGCATTGCAAGTTAATCATCATATGTTTCATGTTCATTATTACTCTAAATTTTAAGTTATTTTGGTTTTCAAGTTTAACGATCTCAATCTCAAGATTAATGGTAGGTGTTTTATATTTATTAGTCTATAATTTGCATGACTTCTAGGGTTACAAGTTAATGATTCTGGGTTTCATGTCCATTGCCCTAAGTCTCAAGGTACTTTAGTTTCAAGTTTAATGGTCTCAATCTCAAGATTAATGGTAGGTGTTTCATATTTATGGTTGATCATTTTTTTTCTTTTCATTTCTTTTTTTTTCTTTTATATGAAGCCTAACCAACCTATGGTACATGGATATGTTTGGCTGAAGGCCGGCCAAAGCCCATCAAGGCTAGGCTCAAATCCAACCCATTCAAAATAAAATATATAATAACGATGCATTATGATATATTTTATGTCATTAATCCGCAATTTGTAAGTGACTTTAAAATGAGCATTATAAGAAGATTATTAGAGTTAACAGTAATCATTGTGCCAATACTATTTACTTAGTCTTAAATCTAACCATTCAATTGATTATCATATATACTTCAACTTATCGACAACTAAATTTTTAAAGATGTTGCTGACAATATATGGATCCACATTAATGAATGTGTAAAAAAATAATGCAACATGTGTAGTTTGTTTAAGCCTCCCATAATTCACCATCCAAAGATTCATAACATGGTAACATGGGAAAGTGATAGACCATTTTCATAATTTTTTTATTTTTTGTTCATAATAATGGGGAAGATTGGAGGAGAGAAAAAGGCCTTGAGGTTAGTTTTTTTTAAAAAGCGGCTAACCATTTTTTATTAACATGGTTTCTCATCACAATTAATTAATGTGTTCACCAACCCATACACAACCTACCAAACCCTTCTATTGATGGTGACACTAAATGTTTGAAAAACCCAACTCAGACACTACTCTCTTTTTTCATATTTAACAATTCACTATTCAAGATTAATGGTAAAATTTTTAGATAATTATGAATAACTCAAGTGTGTAACAAAAGGTTCCATGTTCAGTGACTAACATTGTCTTATTGTAAGTAATTTTAGATTATCATTATTTTCACGTTTAATGTTCATGTTTCATGTGCATCAAAATATTATTATAGAGGTCTTAAATATAAATATGGTACTAAAAATTGTAATTGGTAGTTGTTATAATATCATATTGAATTATATTGTTAAGGTACCAATCTAAGTAAGTGCAATGACTCCCTATGCTAGCATTAAGAAAGAAGATACGACACAATCTAATTGTTTATTTGTAAAATATTAGGTATTAAAATTATTCATTTGTAACTACTTGCATATAACGATAATTACAAGAACTATAATGTGAATTTTGTAATAAACATATTGTATAATGAGTTAGATTAGTTATTTCCACAATGCTTGTACTATAAGAGGCCACCGATTGAGATTTTTAAATTGAGTGAGAAATGGTGTTTAAGTGATAGGTAATGATTTTGAAGTATCAAATGAGCTAGAAACAGATGAGAAGATAGTAAATTTTAGTGAGATAAAGATGGAGTTTTAGTCTTAAAGAGATAGAGTGATAAAGCAAGTGCAGAAGATGAAACAAGTAAAACCCGCAACTTAAGAATTGAAATCAGTTAGCCGATTCCTTGGAGTTGCTGGCCGCTTCAACATGGCAAAGTTACTGTCATCCAAACAGTTAGGTGCAACAAATGAGGCGGCTAGCTGTTTCACTTGAATTTTGCGCACCAATTTTGATTTTTCCAAGGATATACCTTAGGCCATGAGTTCGTTTTAGAGATATAATATACCATTTCAAAATTTGTGAGAAGAAGAACCAAATCGAAAACCATTTTTGCTATTCTGCCTCGTGGTCAACCTGAAAATTCCTCTTCTTTCTTGGCTTTTTTTTTAAAGTTATTTTCTTTTTTTTTTCCTATTACTTTCGGGGATAAAATAAACATAATGGCTAAATTACTACCAATTTCTCCGAAAATAAAATTGAAAGAACCCTTACATTTTGCTACCAATGTTTATAGCCACAATCTCCCCAGCAAATAACCTTGTAACAATTTTTAATTCCATTAATTCCCCTACAAATTTGTAGGTTTATTTCCTTATTCTGGTAAATCAATTTATTTTTATTTTGTTTAGTAATTATAGGAAACACAATTTAATGAAAATAAATCAAATTGACTATTTCTATATCAAACATAATATTGTCTACATATCATCCCTAAAATCCACCGAAAACTAGTATTTTATGGCTAGTGCATCTTATTACAAGTATCATCTCCAAAAAAAACATGAAAGGGTAGCATTATATCTAAAAGGTATGGTGAATTTTTGTAATTCAACTCAAACCCCCTGCTACACAGCAACGCCTGTAGCCCACTTGGAATATCATCGATTTAACCTGAAAGACAAAATATAAAAGAGATTATAAAATAAACAACTAATTGATTATAGCCGGTACAAAATCCCATGTAAAAAATTTCATAAACCAATATACATTAAATGACGTTACATGTAAGATCTCCTAGGAGTAAAGATTATAAATGTAAATAACGGAGTTATTTAATGTCCTTCATGCAAATTCTATTAACAATAAACAATATTTTTACCTTGTGTCCAAACTGTTAGCCCACTCTCATGCACATCGAATACATTTGTGTAATACACCTCAATTATTAGCACGATATGTCCAAGATTTTCTAGGGGTCTTAACACAAAATTTGACCAAAGCTCCAATAACTTAGATAAAAACACCTCTCCACTGAAACTACATAGAACCATAAAAGAACTAGGAAGATGAATATAGAGTTCATATTTGAAATCTATAGATATACATAAAACAATAACAAGAGGTACACTAACTTTTGGAGTTATATGTATATCAGCAGTAGTAAATATTTTCATAACGCATGAATCAAGCCACGTAGATCTATTATTATGATTCAGAACAATTGTTAGGAAATACCTTCACGTTGCTGAGCATCTTCATAACTGCAAAAAAGAGTAAATAGATGCTTAAAAAATAAACTCTGATAAAGTATGAACCTAAAAAATTTCCTGGTGTTCTTTTTGCAGCATAACAGTAACTAAACAGCACCTGGAAATTTTCACGTTCAGTCTCTCTGCACAAATAGTAGCAAAACAGCTCCTGGAGATTTCCAGGTGCTGTTTTTGTGCATAAAGAGCAGCAAAATAGCACCTAAAAATTTCCAGGTACTGTTTTTGCTGGATAACAGTAGCTAAGCAGCAGTTTTTTATGCATAAACAGCACCAAAACAAATTGCATATGATGCTTAATATAAATTTGTATTCCTAGCACTCCATTATTAATTAATTAATGACATCTTATGTTTAAAATAAAATATCAAAGAAATCAAATTTAACGGCCACAAAAATATTGAAAAACAGGAACTACAAGAAACAAAATGCATAGCACAATCCAGCTAAAAACCAAAGCTACCATTTTGTATTATGTTCTTTTGCTTTCTGGAAGTAAACAATGAGAAACGAAAAGAAGAAAATAAGGCACCTTCAATATAATGCTACTGGGGGTTTTCTCAATGACAAACAAGTTGGGATTGGACTCATGCATCCTTTCCTAAAAAATGCCCGGTCCAATGCTATATCACCTATAAAATGCTTAAAACTCAATCTCGTCTTTCTTTCTCATTTATGCAATTTTCCCTCTCTAGTTTGTCATGCTAGATACGTCAAGTACCAAGTCTCCTGGAACCTAAAATAGTTTAAATAGATAAAAAAAAAAATATTAATTGTATTAAAAAATCGAGTTGGCGCATAAAAAAGAATAGAGAACAAATACAAACCACTATCTTATGAACGAAGTTCGCTATTCGCTCATCTCCATGACAATCCCAAAGGCTTCAACGGTAATTTCGCAATAACTTTCCCCTTCGAAAGGCCAAATACGACGATCAGAACGAGGGCGACAATAGTGCTGGATTTGAACCTGAACAAGGACATATCGCGGCTGGATTCTTGGAGGCTGGTCTCGACACGGTCAATCTTTTGGGTGAAGATTTTAGCTGGATTTTCGATTTTCGTGGTCTCGAGTTTCTTGGAGGCTTTGTCGATTGAAGATTTTCTTGGAGGCTTTGTCGAATAAAGATTTGAGGGATTTGTGAGAGTTGGTTCGGTAAATGAGAAGCCACGAGGGATTTGTGCTGCTGTTGATCATCGCTGGAGAAGAACATCAGCTGCTGCCATTGATCATTCCCGACTAGCGCCGTTGTTGATGGCCGTGGAACAAGATGAGAAGTGAGGTGAGGGAAAGGGGAGGCGTCTCAAAAAATTTTATTATTTAATAATGAAACGAATCTCATCCGTTGGATCTACTCCATTTAATCTAATGGTAATTTCTCGCACATATATCCCATCGGTGCTGCTATTTATCCCGGATCAAACCCTAAGTCAAGCTCCGAACACTACTAATATGATATTGTTTTGATTAAGTTTAATTTTTTATTTTAAAGTTAAACTTTTGCACTTTCCGTGAATTTTTCTTTTTTGTTTTTATCAGCATCAAAATGACACCGTTCAAATATGCTTTTCATCTCTGTATTAGCCTCAACTCACATTCAATTTGCTCAATCTTTGAAGGCAAGGGTTTGCGAAGAAGATGAAGAAAGAGATTTGTGAATGAGATGGAGGAGGGGTTTTTGCAGAATGTTGAACCAGATTGTGTAGTAATCTTTGAAGGCAAGTGTTTGTGATTTCTTGCGGGAGAAAAGAGAAGCAAAGGATCTTGGCATCTTTAAAGAAGATGATGATTGGAGCTTGATGTGAGCAAATTCATTGTTTCTTCTTAAGAAGCCAAAGAAAAAGAGACAGGCAAAGGGAAATGATGAAGGGAAGGGGAAATATTTGGCAAGCAAAACGCACCGTTTTTTATTTTAGTTGTGAAACGGCGCGTTTTCATTTTAATCAAAACGGTGAGTTTCAATTCGGGGCTTGAGTCGGGGCGAGTTAGGGGAAATAGCTTTTTCCATATCTCATACATGCCTGTACTATAGCCTCCCCCCATTTGGAGAATTTTTCAAGAAACGTGATAGAAAATTGGGTGCTGAATTCGTACACATCAGACAAGTTGATAATTTACCAAAATTAAGAGAAATAGTGCAAACAAACATTCCTATAAATAGAGGGGTAGTTTTTTTTTTTAATCATCTTAAATTACGAGAGTTGAGAGCAATTACAATTAAAACAATTTGAGAGAATTGTGAGAATTTCTACTTGAGTGCTTTAGTGAAGATCTATTTAGGTGTATTGATTTAGTGGGTTTTAAAAGTAGTTTTTAATTTTCTAATTCCTATTTGTTTGTCAAATTATTTTTCCTATCTTTGTCCGTGAATGTAGATTTTATGCCGAACCACGTAACTTATTGTGCACTCTTTGCTTTGCATTTGTTTATCACTATATTTATATTTCTTTAGAAGTTGCAATCACCATAATATTAATAAGCTTAAGTAAAATTATCTTCAAATTATTACAACTTGTAAAAATAGAGAAGCTTAAGATCATGTTATAGATAATTAATTAAATGTCAAATATTGATGGAACTTAAGAGATGCTAACAAATTTAAGACGTACGTGTAACGCAAAATTAGCAAATCCAATATATATATATAAAGGAAAGCATCACAATAAAGTGGTAATTTAAGTATAATTAAACATAAATAAATAACAATTTTCAAAAAGTAGTTATTTTTTTTCATCACATTTATCCCAGCTCCTAGAGTGACCGGGATCCAAAATCTCTTTCATGACAAGGTTTCTAGCTCTGTTAACAGTCATCTAGCACAAGTACAAATGTTCTTCAAGCTCATCAAGCTGAAGCTGGCTTCGTTCTTCATTAGCTGGTGGGCGACTTCACTGCTTGCCTAGAGCCGAGTCTCTCCCCTCTCAAGCCAAAATTTAACCTTTGAACGCATGTACTCCATTTCATCATTTAGCTGAGCCACTAGCCGGCTTATGGTATCCAACGGTTAGTGAAATTGTGATAGTGTTATGCCGCTGGTGAACACACCAAACAGCAAGGTTTCCACACTTTTCAAGCAAGTGCAAGCTCCCAGAATTTTAAAGAAACGAGTGAATGGCAAAAGAGAATAAAGAGGAAATTTCATAGAAGAAGAATAAACTAAGTCCAGAATTTTTATATATCCCCTCAAATACAACCATGGAAATACTTATAGCAGCAAGAATATGTTCACAGCTGTCAAAACTAAATAACAACCTCTCTCTATAACAAAAATTATTCTCTAAATAGCTAAGGCCGTTAGAAACTGAGTCCTCTGCTCGTATATGCTCAGTGTGTGTAATCCTTGAACCATTTGGGAGGCTTCCTTACGCGACTTGGCTTGATGTTATCTTGGGGTTGGTTTTGGATAGGCTCACTTGAGTTTGCCTGGGCCTATTCCTCGCTATTGATAGAGCTAGTTGAGTTGGGCTTGTCTAACTGTAATATTGGGGTTGTATCACCCTCCACTCCTTGAGAAATCACCTTGTCCTCAAGGTGAAAATTCGGGTACTGCTTAGTGAATTCGGAAAGAGCTTCCCATGTTGCATTCTCAGGAGCACAATCCTGCCACTGCACTAAAATTTGGGATTGTGGGATGCCATGAACCAACACTTGACGTTGAGCACAAATAGCAATGGGAACATACATAGGTTGGTTATTGTAAGACTCGCTAGGTAGTGAGTGAACTTGGGAGGCATCCTGACCATGAAATGGCTTGAGAAGGGAGATGTGAAAGATTGGATGAATCTTAGAATCATAAGGTAAATCCAAGCGATAGGCCACAGTGCCAATACGCTCCATTACTCGAAAAGAACCATAATATCGCTTCGCTAGCTTGTTGGATAATTTGTTTGCAACTGATATTTGCCGATAAGGCTGCAACTTAACCAAAACTTGATCCCTGACTCGAAGCTCTAGCTCACGGTGATAAGCATTAGCCTTTTGCTGCATTCTATGTTGAGCTGCTCACAAGTTGGTTTTCAAGGCTGTTATGAGGGCATCACGTTCTGGCAGCAATTCATCAAGTACTTGGATTGAAGTAGAGCTCCCGATATAGGAAGGAATTACAGGTGGCTCACGACCATACAAGGCCTTAAAATGAGACATTTGGATGCTTGTATGAAAGCTAGTGTTGTAAGAAAACTCAGCCCAGCCTAAATAATCGAACCACGATGTCAGTTTTGCTTGTGTGAATACTCGCAAATACTGCCCGAGTCCTCGATTAACAACCTCTGACTGGCCATCCGTTTGAGGATGATATGTTGTACTATGCTTCAATATGGTACCACTTAACTCAAAGAGTTTCTTCTAAAAGCTACTAAGAAAGATAGAGTCACGATATGAAATTATTGTACGGGGAAAACCATGGTGCTTAACAACCATATCAGTGAATAGCACGACTATTTTGCTTGCTGTAAAGTGTGTGGTAGAGCACCAAAATGAGCTGATTTTGTCAATCGGTCAACAACGACTAAGATAATAGTGAACCCATGGAAAGATGGTAAACCTGTAATGAAGTCCATGTAACTTCCTCCCAAACTAGTGAAGGTATAGGCAAGGGTTGAAGGAGTCCAGCTAGTGCCTGAGTAAAGTATTTTGTTTACTGACACAATAAATAAGAGGCCACAAATAACTCCACATCCTTGCGCATATTTGGCCAATAAAAGAAAGTGGATAGACGAACTAATGTCCGCTTGATTCCCGCATGACCTGCAACTGGTGTGGCATGAAATTCTTATAATAAAGAAGGCTTCAAAACAGAGTGAGAGCTGATGAAGAACCTGTTTTTGAACTGTAGGATTCCATCCGAGACCGAATATGGATACATTAAAGAACCAGTAGAATACTTCTGATGGAGCGCTAAGAGATCCGGTAAGGATTGATTTTCCGCACGAAGAATAAAGAGGAATTCAGGAATAGGACAGCTAGCGAGTAACAGAGTAGCAGTAGAATGACCATATAATTTAGGGACATCAACTTCATGTACCCTGGATAAGGCATCAGCTACACTATTAGTTCGACCCGGCTTATATTCAACCCTGAAATGATACCCCAGTAATTTACGAACATAAAATTGTTGCTCTGGGGTTTGGATAACCTGCTGAAGGAGCTCTCGAATACTTTTCTGGTCAGTTCGGATAATAAAGAAATGGCCTAACAAGTATTGTCTCCACTTATGTACTGCTTCGGCAATGGCATGAAGTTCTTTGATATAAGTAGAAGCGACAAGCATGCGATGACCCAATTTTCGGCTAAAATAAGCAATAGGATGATCAGTTTGCATCATTACGGCTCCAATACCAACATTCGAGGCATTCGTTTCAATAACAAAATCCAATTGAAAATCTGGTAAGCGAAGGACTGGTGCTGCATTCATGGCTTGTTTTAAGGCAGTGAAGGCCGTGTCAGCTGCGGAGGACCAATGGAAACCATCATTCCGTAATGAATCTGTGAGAGGGGCAGCAATGGAATCATATCATTTAATAAAGCGACGATAGTAACCTGTGAGATCCAAGAATCCGCGCAATTGTTTTGTGGTAGACGGCGTAGGCCAATTAGACATGACCACCAACTTGCAAGGATCAGCCTTAACTCCAGAAGAGGAAACAATATGGCCGAGATATTCAATGTTATCTTGGCAAAAAAAACACTTTGAGAGCTTCACAAAAAAATGATTAGTATGAAGACAATCAAATACTCTATGTAAATGCTCAAAATAGTCTTCTAGAGAAGTGTTGTACACTAAGATATCATCAAAGAAAATGATCACAAACTTACGGAGATAAGGAGCAAAAAGCATATTCATTGTCGCTTGAAAGGTGGAGGGGGCATTAGAGAGTCCAAAAGGCATGACAAGAAACTCAAAATGCCTATCATGAGTCCAAAATGTTGTTTTATAAATATCTCTGTCACACACTCGTATTTGATGGTACCCCGCTCGCAAATCTAGCTTACTGAAAATACAAGCACCACCAAGCTCATCTAATAACTCATCAATAATTGGTATCAGAAATTTTTCTTTAATTGTTACTGCGTTCAAGCCTCGGTAATCTACACAAAAACGATAGGAGCCATCTTTCTTTTTAACCAGCAACACAGGTGAAGAGAATGGGCTCTGACTTGGGCGAATAATGCCTTGATCATATTGATGAAGAAGGGCAAGTACAGGGGAAGGCAAATCGGGTGGAAAGTCAAACTTAGCAGCAGTGGTTGGAACTGAGAGGGTATCATGCGCGTCAGTAGTAGTATGCAACTGGAAAAATTCAAAGAGGCCGTGGATTTGATCATGGGACATGAGGGCTTGTAATTGATGAAAAGAAATCGGTTGTGGAAACAAGGAGAGATCACCTTGCAGGAAGACATGAGAGCCATTATAGAAAAATTCCATTGACAATGCCGCATAGTCATGAGAGACTTTGCCAAGCAGCTATAACCATTGAATTCCGAGGACAATATCTGGTCCCTCAATAGGAAGAACATAAAGGTCGATGTAGAAAACATGGCCTTGCATAAATAAGGCGACTTGGGAATAAATATATCGACAAACTAAAGAATTACCATTACCGATATATACACGGAATGTGGTAGTGTCTTGTACTGCTAACCCCAAAACTTAAGCCATAGCGGCTTTAATAAAATTATGAGTGCTACCACTATCGATAAGTACTTGCACGGGCTGTTGATTAATTTCACCAAGGAGTCGGAGAGAGCAAGGAAAACGTAGAGGTGGCAAAACGGGTCATCGTGTCGTGTTCGTGTCGTGTCAGTTTCGTGTCGTGTCAAATTTAAGCTGACCCAAACCCGACCCATTTAATAATCGTGTCAAACTATTGAAACCCAAACCCGACACGGAAAATAAACGGGTTACCCAATAACCCGTTTAATATTTATATATTAAACAATATTTACATAAAATATTGCACTCACAATTGACGCAAATTGCATTCCATCATATATATATATATATATGTAAATAATATAATATATTAATATTATAAAATATATGTACCAAAATATTACACATTTCGACCATTAAAGTTCTAAATGTATATCTATCAAAAACAAAAGTTATAAATCTACATAGAATTTTACAAAATAGACTGCCACAGTCCATATATATGCTTATCCTTCACAAAAAATGGAGAATCATCTTTAATATGCGAGTTCTGATAATTAGCACCTGCAAATTGATTTAAAATTAAAAAAATATAAGTATATTTTAATGCAAATATAAAATTAAAAAAAAGAGAAATTAGTAAATGATTAAACCTGTCAGTTATCAGTTATCATAACATCAGCTTCGGATGGAACACAATTAATTGTTGTGCTCGAGTATATCAGTGGTTAGCTCATCCATAGAAACCATTGCATTTACTGAAGTGAATAAACAAAAAAAGGAACACAAGTCAAGAAGACATGCAACAAGCCAGCAACACTATAAGCCAAAGAAACAAACAAAATTCAGCCTCAAAATTGTAAATAACCATAATTGAGAATCTACCATAAAGACAAGAGAATTGAGAAAAAAAGATAACCTTCTTGTCCAAAAATCCAATCTCTACTGCAAACTATTGATTCCACTGTTTCGGGCTTAAGTGAACTCCGAAATTGATCAAGAACACGACCACCTACGCTAAAGGCTGATTCAGATGCAACTGTTGATATTGGAATGGTTAAGACATCACGAGCCATAGAAGCGAGCTCAGGATAACGAACTTGGTTGTCTTTCCAAAAACTTAAAATGTCCAAGTGACTGCTCCTATCAGCTCGCGGTTCACTCAAATAAAGCTCCAGCTGAGTTTTTTGGGTACAACTAGATTCCATGCTCTCAAAATTATCAAATTCCTGTTATACAAAAAAAAAAAGGAATAATTCAACAAACATGAAATGTAACTAAAATTCATCAAACATAAAATGTAATTATGAAGTAAACAAGAATAAGTTGCGATTAAAAATATCTATATAAATAAATAAAACTAACCTCAAGACATGAATCCAATTTTCCTCTGCCTTTTCTGTCATCATTCTCATTTGAGTGAGAAACAGAACCTTGCATGGAAGATGTATTGGTAGACTGGGTCGAAATGAGCATATATTCATCAAACAATGAAAACAACTTCTCTCTAATATTTTTTAACTCTTTGGAATTTTCACCACAAACCTTTTTGTATGCCCATTCAACAAATTGTAACTTGTAACGAGGATCCAAAATAACAGCTATTGTCAAAATTGTACAAAAGTCAGACCAATACTTCAAGAATTTTTCAAGCATCCTCTTCCCCATGTCTTTCATATACCCATCTCCATTTTCTGAGTATTCCCTCAAAGTTACATAAGCTGCAAATACTTTTGGAAAATACAAATTTGAAGTGGGGTACTTTGATCCAGAAAATATGCAAGTAATCTCATAAAAAAGTACCAAAAAATTATTAATTCTCTCCAATTTGTTCCAATCATCTTCTGAAGGGCAGTACTTATAATTAGAATCACTTAAAGCCAAGTGAAAAAAAGCACTTTTGTAGTAAAGTGCACAATCCAGCATAATATATGTGGAATTCCATCTTGTAGGGACATCTTGTCTCAAGCCTTTTTTTCTATCCAAGGACATTTGATTAACACACTCCAAAAACTTTTGTTTTCTACCTTGAGATGCTTTCACATATTTCACACTTTCACGAATTTTATAAAGTTCTCCCTCTATTGCTTTTAATCCATCTTGAACAATTAAATTGATAATATGAGCACAACACCGCATGTGTAAATAATCACCATTAGACAGTAAAACTTTCCTAATTTTCAACTGAGATTTCAACATAGTAACACATGCCTCGTTAGCTGAAGCATTGTCCAATGTTATAGAAAACACCTTTTTCTCAACACCCCATTCTGTCCATAAAGATAATAACTTTTCAGACAAACAAAGTCCAGTGTGTGGAGATGGCATCAAGGTGAAGTTCAACAATCTTTTTTGTAAAACCCAGTTTTTATCAATAAAATGTGCAGTGAGACTCATGTATCCATCAGTAGTGCAGGCAGTCCACAAATCAGAGGTGAAACAAATTCTACCAGGAACCTCCTCTAACATAGCTTTAATCCTAAGTCTTTCTGCATTATAAGCTTTTAGGATATCCGCTTTTGCTGTATTTCTAGAAATATTTTGTACTTCGGAATTCAGAAACTCAAAACAATTCCTAATTGCATCAAACTCAACAAACTGAAAAGGTAACCCATGCTTCACAATTGCTGCAGACAACAGCTCACGAAAGACAACCTGATCAAATTCTAAAGAACATGAACCTATAGAACCCGAATGGTCTAAAATCATTTGACGGGGGTCACGTGACTTTTTTAACTTAGGACATTTTTTAATATGCTTAAGCATGTTACCAGTCCCATAATTACTTTCGCTAATGTAAACTTGTCCACAAACACACATCGACCTTTCCTTTCCATCCTGATATGCATCTAATGGCAATTTAGTGAACATACCCCATGCTTTAGATGTTCTTCTCCTCTTGCGTTGTTTCTTTGGAACATCATTGTCACCATCTTGCTCTAATTCCTCCAAATTCACTTGATGTCCATGTAAGAAGGCTTCAATATTAGTAGAATTATTATTATTTGGATCCGGTTCCATGTTACTGCTGTACCAAAAAAAAATCATATCAATAGTGATTGTAACATTAAGTTATAACAGAGGAATGCAATTAAGTGTCAAAAAAGTTTAAACAAATTTAAAAAGAATTACTTTCAAACCAAACTGCAAAAGCTATAACCACACGGGTGAAGGAAGCAATAGAAAACAAAACCCATTAAAAAATGAAAACAATATTTAAATAATTGAGAAATTGCTTTTTAAACTAACCTAACCATGAATGTTTGATCTCAAGAGCAGCCGATCAAAGTCTTGCAGCTTGCTGGAATTGAACTTGAGATTTAATCAAGTGTTTGCTGGTGAAAAAGAAAGTGGGGGTGGTGGGTGGATAAGATCGAAGGTATATGGATTGTGGCATTGGCAATTTTTTTGTCTTAATTTTTAATTGGCAGCAATCTAGATTTTTTAGGCTGAAATTATTTTTTTAATTAGTGGCTAGAAACTTTTATCAATTGGCGTGCAATATGTTAAAATCTTAAAGCTTATTTTTTTATGTTATTTCTTTATGTTATTTTATTTATTTTAATTATAAATGTATTTTTATTTTTTTTAAATGTCAAAAATGTCATATTTTAATGGGTCGTGTTAGAGGGTTCGGGTTGACACGACCCGTTTACCCGCTTAATAATCGTGTCATTGGTCGGGTAAATGGGTTAAAAATTTCGACCCTAACCCGACACGGAAAAAAGTCGTGTTGACCCAGACCCAACCCATTTAATAATCGTGTCAAATTTGACGACCCAAACCCATTTATTTGTATCGGGTTCGTGTCGGGTATTCGGGTCGTGTCAAATTTTGCCAGCTCTAAGGAGTAGTTTGGCCCTCTAAGGCATTTAAACTGGAGATATCACCAGTTATAATAGTTTCCTCAACAACATCTGAGATCTCAGAATTAATTGGTAGACCCATCGCCTTGTCAACATCCTGTTCCTAAAAGAAGTAGAAACTTACTACGACATCTATGAGAGTTGTTCCACTTCTAGTCGCAATTGTAGCAAAGTCCTTTCTCCTTTTTTTCACGAAGTTCTTGAGGAGAAAGACGCTTAATAGGGAGAGATGGCGTTGGTAAAAGTGGAGGTAAGGTGGATGGGGCAGGTTGAGGTGGGTTGATGGCAGGGGCACTTGCAGGACTGTGATTGGTTGTAGTGGGGTGAAAGGATGGTGTGGTGGTTTTGTGGGTCCACTTAGACCAAGGCCTGGATGTAATTTTACTCTCATCTCCACGTGCTTCAAACATACGAGCCAGTGCAAATGCCTCCATCAACGAGGAAGGCCGTGACAGCAATAGCTCGCGACGAATATCCACTCGCAACCCCGTGATAAAAAATGAGATAAGAAGAGGCTCAGAAATACCAGTGACTTTATTCATGAGGTCCTCAAAGTCAGTTTGAAATTCTACCACACTTGATTTCTGAGTGAGTTTGGATAGATTGCCTTGGTGGTCCTCGTACAGGGAAGCGCCGAAACGAAACTTCAGATTTTGAAGAAAATCCTTCTAACTAGTAAGAAGATCATTCGCCTTCATCCATTGGTACCAAGTTGAAGCGCGACCGTCCAAATGAAAAGACACAATGCAGAGACAAAGAGCTTCGGATGTGCCATGGAAATCGAAATACTCATTGATGCGAAAAGCCCAACTGTTTGGGTCAGTTCCATCAAATTTTGGGACCTCGAGTTTCATTGTTCGCAAGAGAGGATTTGAGTCATGGGTGCCAGATGAACCATCAGATATCTGTGGAAACGGGGGTGGATTCGAAGGTCCAGATGTTGGACCCGGAGGTAACCCCTTGATCTGAGAACGCAAGTCCTCCAAGCGAGAATCCACGGTAAGCATGTATTGTTGCAGCATGTGATGAACTGCGACCGTTTGGCTATCAAGTTTTGTTTGTAAAGCTTTAATGGCATCTAGAATCTCCGAATCAGCCATGATGAGCAAATAGCAATGAAAGCACCAATGTTATGCCGCTGGTGAACACACCAAATAGCAAAGTTTCCACAATTTTCAAGCAAGTGCAAGCTCCCAGAATTTTAAAGAAACGAGTGAATGGCAAAAGAGAATAAAGAGGAAATTTCAGAGAAGAAGAAGAAACTAAGTCCAGAATTTTTATATATCCCCTCAAATACAACCATGGAAATACTTATAGCAGCAAGAATATGCTCACAGCTGTCAAAACTAAATAACAACCTCTCTCTATAACAAAAATTATTCTCTAAATAGCTAAGGCCGTTAGAAACCGAGTCCTCTGCTCGTATATGCTCAGTGTGTGTAATCCTTGAACCATTTGGGAGGCTTCCTTACGCGACTTGGCTTGATGTTATCTTGGGGTCGGTTTTGGATAGCCTCACTTGAGTTTGCCTGGGCCTTTTCCTCGCTATTGATAGAGCTAGCTGAGTTGGGCTTGTATCAGATAGCCAGTATGAATGTAGTTGAAGCCTGGCCCGAGCCTCCTCTCGACTCGACTCGAGTTGCTTGAGTAGTTTCCCGCATCCGGCTTGAACGACCTGAAATCGACAAGTGGTCGAATCAGTCGAAGTAAATGGGTTTGATAAATTAGAAAATACGGTTAGTTGGATTACTACACTCGAAAAATAATTTATCGATAAAGAATGAGCATTTTCAAGTGAATTAACAATGACTTTAAAAGTCTTACACAAAAAAAAAAACAATGACTTTAAAAGTCGATACTTAATACAAATATTATCAATGTCTTTCAAGAGAAAAGCATTGGCGGTCTCAGTGAAATAATTGTTGAAAAAATAGTATATCAATATGTTGTTTTGATTGCACTTTTTGAGTGGGTTCCACTTAGCAACAATAGAAAATCTTGGGAGGTTCGGATTATACTCCGTTAATACTTCAAAAATGTAATTTTATTTTCTCAAAATGGTGCTTGGGTGAATGAGAAATTGTCTCTCAAAGTTTACCCTTAAAGTTAGAAATTTGAAAAGAATATCCCACGTGAGAAAAAGAAGTCAAGAGATTAGTGTTTATATATAAACACTTAACCATGCATGAACAAGAATTTTAAGGATATAGGCTCTCTCCACATGTGTGTGTGCAAGGCCGGTGCGAATCCATGACGGATTTGGTTGAACTCATTTGTGCCCTCGTGTCCCGCGTACACGAATGTCAACCCAAAATCACCTAAGCTTGCATGGCATGTTTTTAATTTCCTTTAAATTTTTTTTTGTAACAGTTTCACACCTTTTGAATTCAAAAGATTTGTAATAGCTTTGTAATTATTTTTGGGCTGTTATGCAATTGAATTGAATTGTTTAAATTCAATGGCTATTACAGCAATTAAATTGCATATATATTGAATACTTAAATTCAATTTTTATGTTGTTGTTACATACCCACATGAGTATAAAAAGGCACATTTCCTTCTGTTTTCACACACACTGAAACTAGCACATAGAGCGCTTATGGTTTTTCTTTCCTCTTTCTTTCGTCTTGTTTTTTTATCAAGTTTTCCGTTGTTGTGGTTCGCCAGAATCGGCTGTCTGTGCTTGATGGAAAATTTATGCCCGTTGTATCCTGAGAAACAGGTACCAGCAAACCTAAAGTATTTCAGTAGGTGATAAATCTATTTTAAGAACATTGTTCTGTGCAAGCCTCGGGTTAATTTTTCTGTTTCGGTTTTCTTTTCCCTGTTGTTTTACGTTGTTGTTTATATTAGCTACTGCATTAAATTGATATCTCATTATTTTTTTTCTAACAATAATCATATATTAGAGAGGGTGTTTTGACCAAGTCCAGGATCCGAATAACAGTGGATTGATCGAGATCCAAGAGTTGCTCGGCAAAGAGCCGATAGGATGAGATCCGAGCTGTGGTTGTAGATTCAACTTGGACGGACTTGGCTGAATCTTTGTTTGATAAAGTAAGGACACGTGTCCAAAACTCATTGTATGATTCTATCTGGAAGGCATGAGCATATTCTTCTCGTACATCAACATCAGTAAGTTGGTTGGAAATATCGACGCTTGATGCTGCATATATCCACCAAAACAATAATAACCATTATAAAATTATACTCTTTTTTTCCACACTTTAATTGATTCCCTAACGTCGACGTTAACTCTTCTTACTAAGTTCATCTTTTGATAGCTGATGCCTTGGCTCTTGTCCCGTCAATAACTTTAATAATTCATCATTTGACAAAATTAACATGGTATTAGAGACAAAGTTTGCCCATGATGTTTATACAAAAGAAATGAAACTCAAGCATCGGCTTTAAATAGGTCACATGGGAAGTGATTTTGATAATGGAACCTATCGCGATTGTATAAAGGAGAGACATGAATATGAATGAGGCCACTTTATCATAGGTCCCCTTCTAGATGGCTTATTATTTAGCATTATTCTTCAGTGTGATTTAAACTACCTCTTTCCAAAGATAAACTAAATTTACAATCAAATTTCGATATATATAGAATAAGACTCTTTTTGTTTTTATATGGCGACGATCACGTGACTTTATTGCTGATGGATCTAGAAGATGAGAAAAATATGAACTAATAATTCTCTATCTTTCACTGTTTTAGTGTATTAAAATTGGAATGATTTTAAAATGTGGATATTGTCAGTCCTTTGAACTTCTCACCCACGTATAATTTTAAAATATGTTTTAGTGTACCAAACCCATGACACAAGGTAGCTGGACCCAAGAAAATAATGTCATTGGCTTTGCCAGCTAAAGTTATTTGTCACCTGCAAAGTCTGCAATAAATTTTGATGTATTATAGGTTTATTAGTTAGTGCAATTTCAACTACTGTTTTCAAGTTTCAACAAGCATTGGTCCTAGCTAGGTTTAGTTATTAAAATAAACGAAGTTATTTTCGAAATTTTCATAGTTCTATTAGCTAAACTTTGACCCTTAAAAACATAACCCCGCTAACTTTTGGCTCCAATTTCAATCCTGTTACTGCTTCTTATTGGTTTAATCAGTTATAATCTCAAGAGATAGTACTAACATTTGTTCCATACGATAAAAGAAAAATAAAAAGAACTTAAAATATGTAAACAAACCTGCATGGGCAAGGCACTTTCGGATGCGTGCACTAATTCTCTTCTTCATTTAGGGTGCGTTTGGGATTGAGGTGCTGTAGCTTTTAAGCTATAGCTGCTGTGAAAAAAAAGCTGTAATTATGAAATAAAAGTTAATAATATATAGTAAATATAAATTTTAAATAATAATTTTATCAAAATTATTAAAAATATAATAAATTTTATATTATACAAGTGAAAAATTATATCAACATAGCTTAAAAGCTACAGCAGCTAGTGTTTACCAAACACTTTAGTGCTGTAGCTTTTAAGTTACAGCTGCCTAACCTCAATCTCAAACGCACCCTTAATTTACCTTATGGCATAGAATAACCCAAAAAAAAAAGTTTCCTGTAAACAACATAATCAAAATCTTTCATCCCTGAGGAATGAATTTAAAGAAACTTGAGAAGCAAATTGAAAGTGGGGGAAAAGAGAGAGTAGGATGCATGCTGACCTCATCTGGAGAAACATAGGAAACACTGTTCTGCTTCAGATTTCTTTCTTTCTTTTCTTTTTCCCCCCCTAATGAAGTGTTGGGATTTTGGAAGATATTAAATGAAAATAAAAGAGGCAATTTATATGCTTTTGGACAAACTAGAATGCTCTTCCTTCCGTTTGCAAGATATGATGATCGATGCATATATATTTTGTCTTTAATTTGTACAAAATCAAGGCAGCCTTGTTGTGGAAGTCGAGGTATGTTGAATGATTTTAGAAACTTAGAAGGAATATGCTGATGTTATTTTCTTCCAATCGTTTGACAAGAAAATCGTATGCGTGCAAACAATTAGCAAATTAGTTGCAACTCTGAGGATACGTCTTGATTGAATGACTCAAATTTGATGGCATTCTAACTCACCGTCTCTTAAGATAAAACAAAATGGTGGAAAATAGGAATTGAAGTAATAAAAAACAAGGATAAAACCATCCCCCCCCCCCCCCCCCCCAACCCAAATCTTTCGACATTATTCGGCACACAATAAGAAAACAACTGAATATAATTAAGGAATTGCTATGTTGGAGATGTTAGAAGTTAGAGCCATTGGATTTAAAGCTGAAATGAATATTAATTGTTTCAATTTTAAATCCAATGACTGCAGTGGATGCTCTAAGTTAGAGTATAACCAAAATAACTGGACCCTTACAATTATTACAAAATTAACAATCTTACAACTTATTTAACGCCTAACATACAACAAAACATAGTACAACAATTGCGGCAAGGAAGCACAGAGCTAGATAAGCATATTAGTATATAGTACGTGCTGCCGATATGATTTTGGCCGCGCACTCTTCATTTTCTTTACTCACTTTGTTCCTCTTTGTGGGGACTTGGTCTTATTCTCAGCGTAAGAAGTGCACAAATAAGAATTCAACATAGTACAGCTGCAGATGCGTCATCAAAACATGTCACTATGGAAGTAATCTAACAAAATCTTGATTAAGGAGCGATGATATTTAAACACAAAAATCTAACAAAAAGATTTTTCTTTAACATTTTTCTTTGATTAAGTATTCACACATGGAAGTAGGAATCACTTACCTCCCAAATGAACAGATAAAAAGATTGCACTGATTTATTATCGGAGAGATCAATAGTTTTAGCCTGACGCCACAAAACGAAAGCCAATGCGGAGTGGCCTATCATCTACAAGAAAAGATCATAAAAAAAATTCAATGATGAGTTACGAAGATCACATTCAAGATCAAGCGGATAAATAAAAACAAGGCTAAATTACTGATTAAAATTCTTACAGTAACAAGTCTGCATAACACGGAAGGCGAAAAAGCTCCAACTAGTACAGCACCTCCATAAGCCATTAACATCATATTAACAGCAATCGAAAATACCTTTCAGAAATTAAAGAAACGTATCATTAATATTGTTAGCCAATAAATCATATATACATTGGTAAAGAAAATTATTGTTACTCACTTTTTCTTTCCCTAGGATGATTGGGAGCGTTCGAAGGCCAAATGCTTTGTCACCCTCCACATCAGGTATATCCTATATATTATAAGTCCAAAACCAAAAATAATTAAGGCTTCGTTTGGTATAAGTTTTCAAAAAGAGCTTATTTAAATAGAATTTTTATTAGAAGAGCTTTTACAAATAAATTTTTTATCAAAAATTTTTTGGTTGTTTGATTATCAACGAGAGCGTTCATTAAAAACTGTAAAATTATCTTAATATGCAAGGTATTTGAAGTTATGTTTTGAAAGAAATAAAATAAGATTATGAAATAAGTAAAGAATATTTTAGATATTTAAAAAAATTCAACTACTATTCGTAAAAATATAAAATTTGAGTTTTTACTAGTAGAGGCAAAATAGCTCATTTAAGTTTCAAAATCTCAACTCAAAAAATCCGAACAACAACAAAAAATTTTTTTTTGAAAAGAGCTTATATAATTAAATAAGCATTTATGGCCACTAGTTAAGACATACCAAACATGTTGTAAGTATAAAATTTATCATATAAGTTGTTGCTATTAATGGACATGACATGAAATATTCATATACTGTATGTTTATATATACATATAATTATTTATTCAATTTCTGAATTAGTTACCTTAACGAATGCAATTGCAGCGTTCCAGATCACCATGTAAGCAGCAGTAAACAGCACTGGTTTCGTAAATGCTACGGGATTACCGAGCACAATTTTCTGTGTTTATGTATCAAATCCATTTCGTAATTAGTTTGAAAATATATATGACCAAATTTTGGTATGAAACCATATATATTGACAAATTTGAGAATTTGCACGTGTACATGTCAGAAAAGTCGCATGACCCAATAGCTTGACATTTTAGGAAAGAGTCTAACAATAATATTCAAAATAAGTCCTTAACAGTGTATATACCTGGAAGTGTATGAAGAAAGGAAAAAGAAGTAGAAGTCCATTCATACTGATGATGGTCACTGCAGCCATCAATGGATTTCCCTTCCATCGAAGAAGGGGAGGAAGCTGCAAGCAAGTTTGAGATTGAGAAGAACAATTAATTAGATGATGAACTTAATTAAATTGATCAATTAACCAATTATTTGTCTGAAGCAATTAATTAATCAAATTGACTTCATGATCTTCATCTCTAACTGAAGTTTCTGATTTGGATTTTTCTTTTTCTTTTTTTCACAAATAACTATATTATGTATCGAAGCAAGTTGGGTGCTTACATCGATGGAATAAGCGCCTCCAACTATACACCATATGATGAAGCCTATAACTAGTGGTGGAGATCGAAGCATAATCCCCATAGCCACAGCCTGAAAATTAATAAAAAAGTATTTCGTAATTAAGGTTTACATAAATTTGAAAAGTGAAATAATAATTAACAATGTCGAAGAGTGAAGCTTTAACTTTGTACCATTAATGGAGATGCTATGGTAATTGCTAGTCCTTCTCCCATTGAAAAGTCTCCGCAAGCGAGGGGGAGATAAGGCTTGTTAACCTTTTGACAATTTTAATCTAAATTTGTTAGCAAAACATATATAATTTATACATGAAATAAGCAAAATATATAAATACCTTGTCGATATGAACATCTGCCAATTGGTTTATGGCGTTTGCATAATTGTTCATCATTATTGCGGGCACCATGCACTGAAAATTAATGACAGGAAAAAAGAAATTTTAACTCATCCAAATTCTAAATTAAACTTGACAATGAATAAACCATTTAAATTATACCTTGAATGCTTCTATGATAAGCTTGGGAGTGAAATCAGCAGGACTTTGTAATGGAAGCAAAGAAACGGATAATAACGCCGCAATCTGATAAATTTAAAAATTAGCATTAAAAAAAAACAAAAAGAAAAGGAAAGAAGCTAGATTGATTTGTCTATCATTTTACACAGCAACTCACAATGCTGACGCAACTGTAGGGACGAGTGAGCCGATAGAATGCATCACACTTCTTGTTCAAAACTTGCATAAAGCTTGTTGAAGCCAGCTTGGATTCTGATGAATACCCATCTTGTGCTGCCAATGCAACTGTTGATTTGCTCAATGGTTTATGATTTCTATTGATTACTAAATCCTCGCTGTGTCCAATTTTATTGGTTAAAAAAAATGAACTTTCGGAGGAGCATCTGACGGAGTACTTCTTGCTCTGATTTTTGTTTGCCAGGCCATTTATATGTTTCAGTGGAGTCTGGAATGTTTTAACTGAACCTAAATATGGATAAAATATGTATTATCTTACCAAAAACAAAAAGATAGAACGATAACTTTGGTTTCTCTTAATTTATTTTTTAATCACTTAAACCTCTAATAAATTTTTATCATCAGATTTTATCTCTGGTGTTAGCTAGGGACATCATCCCATATTGATTGAAAATAAACTATGAATTAAATATATAAGATTCACAATTATATTTTAAGCATAAGTTAGACTCATAAACTTATACGACATAATTTCATTATCAAATAATAGATGTGCACTTAGTAAAGCTATCAATACTAAACTCATGGGAGTGAAGGAAGCTTACCAGCGTGTTGCAAAGGATGGTATTTCAAAGAAAAGCTTGAACGCGGATTAATTTGAAGCAACATGATGATTTGCTTCTTTCCTTCCCTCTTTATTTCTTTTCGCGTCTGTTGTGGAGAGAGCTTGACAAAAATTTTAAGTAATCAAACCCTCAATTTATAATTGTCTTTGGGCAGTTGTGTATGTGGTTTTAAATTTGGATTTTTCTAAGTTACGCAACGAAAGAGAGATTTTTTTATTTTTGTTTGGGGTGAGAATGGCTGAATGGCACCCTTTTCTTGAATACCCCTTGGACTGTTACTGAAAAGATTTAATTATTATTTTTTTTAAAATTCCAAAAAATAAAACTACAGATCTGGGGCAGGCCGGGAATCTTGTCTTAAATAGCACTCGGTGCGTCTTGTGGTGCTATTGAAATATTTAATTACTATTTAAAAAAAATAAAGCCAGAGAGCCGGCATGAATCATTTTTTTTTATTATTTTTTAACATGGCATCCTGTTCTTGACTGGCAGCACTTGGAGTGCTACCAGCCTATCACAAAATTTTAATTATTACTTTTTTAATTCCAAAAACACCTTCCAATTAACATATGGGAGATTGTCAATTTTCCCCTATAGTAATTAACATATATTATTTATCCTCTTTTATTTTTATAATGACCAAAAACCCTCATGACAGCATAAGTTTACAACATTATCCATATTTTTAATTACTCTTTTATTTACATTTATTATAAATTAAATAAATTACATGAATAAAAATTAAATAAAAAATTAAGCATTTAAAAATATATATATGTTTTGATATGAGAAAAAATTAATAATAAATTTTTTTTTCTTGTACTTATTTATTTTGTGAAAATTTTCTTATAATAAATATAAAAGAAAGTTATTATAAAATGATATAAAAATTATTATAAGAAAATTTGAATGACAAATAAAAATTTATTATAAGATAAATAATAAAATATTTTGCCTATACTTTTTACATTTGATTTTAAAATATCACAAAATGTTTATTATAAAAAATGGTCACAAAATAAATAATTACAAGAAAAAAAATTTATTATTAATTTGTTTGCTCATATCAAAACATATATTTCTTGTTTTTAATACTTAATTTTTTTATTTAGTTTCTATTCATGTAATTTATTTAATTTATAATAAATGTAAATAAAAGAGTAATTAAAAATAAGGATAATATTGTAAACTTATGCTGTCAGGGGGGTTTTTGGCCATTATAAAAACAGCAGGGAAGTAAGGGCAAGGCTATTGGAACCCACAATAGTACTCTTGACACACCCATGTTTCTGTAATTTTTTTTATTACTTTAATAGCCTTAAGTGAAATTACTCAAAAGTTAAAAGGATAATAGATTAAAATAATATATACACCCAACCTATTATGATTCATAAATCTGCCTATTTTCTTTTCATAAATTTTTATTCAAAGTAAAAGAGAAAGTTTCATCGTATTAAACTTGCTAATTAATTATGTATTTAAGTATAATCTTTGCGTTTGTGGTAACTAGTTACTGATAATTAGTGCCCCTAATTGTGCATTTGGTGTAAAGACACAGATGCAAGAGGAAAGGCTACGCAAATACAGTCCTTTGATCTTTCCATGTTTTTAAGTTACAAAATTTATACATGGGTTGATAAAGAATGAATTTTCTCTTTTTCAGTATTTAGTGCTACGCAAATACAGTCCTTTGATCTTTCCATGTTTTTTAAGTTACAAAATTTATACATGGGTTGATAAAGAATGAATTTTCTCTTTTTCAGTATTTACATCACATTACTGTCATTTCCTGTTCAAATCTTACTATTGTGCAGCTTGACATGAATTTTCTTTTTCTTTTCTTTTTTTCTCTTTAATCAAATGATGGCAAGCAACTCAAAATTTTGTTGAATTTTCAGATGATTTGAAAGAGTTTTATCGCCATTTTTACTTCTAACTTTTCGTAAACAACAATTTGTCCTAATGAAAGGGGAAAAGAATTCTTCATGCGTGGGTTTGAAAATAAAGAAGAAATATGAATAAAGGAGTAAATTGGAATTACATTTAAAATTTAATGGGTCTTAAAAGTAAAAACGTGATTTTTAAAATTTCACAATGGGTGTATCAAGAAATCGGGTGGAGAGAGTATTTTTGTGGGTTCAAATAACCCTACCCGGGAAGTAAATAGTATATGTTAATTACTGTAGGGGGGAAAGTGGCAATCCCCATTAATATATATATACATTCAGGTGTCGTCAAGAACCCAGCTGTTAAGACACGCGAGTAGGTTTAGTGAAAAAGTACACGATAAAACATATAAATGTTCATCAAGAAAATAATCGGAGATTTGACACTGGAAGGAGTTAGGGTTACGTTATGAACAGCTGGTTAATATAACAACATTAACATGGCGTAAAGAAGTTCTCTCTATGTGGATTAGCATAAATTTCTCATATTAGTAGAAGGTAGGATTTGAAGTAAAAGGTATGAAAGAGAAAGCTTTTCCAGGTTGTACCGGATCTGAGTGCAGGACGTAGATCTGGTTCCCAATTTTGCAATGCCCTGCTGATCCCTAGCCTAATAGCTCCAACTTGACCTGTCACCAGGCAGATAACAACAATCTCCATTAACATATATATACATTCAGGTAGTATTTAGTTTTTAAAAAAGGGTAGGAGAGGAAAAGAGTGAAATGGAGGGGAAATGAGAAGAGAGGAGTGAAAGAAAATAGTGAAATTAAATTTCATTATTTAGTTTGACATAAAATTTGATAGGGAAATGAACTACAATTTTTTTCTTTGGACAAATTTATCATTTGACTTAAATACTAAATTATCTATATTAGTAATAAAATATAATTTAATATTAATACCAAACTTTTTTAATTTCAAAAAGTTCTAAAACAATTCATGATTTATATTTAATATAAAATATAAAATAATTTAATATACTAAACTATTTAATATAATTTAATATAAATAAAAGTTGGTCAACATAAGTCAACAACGGTCAACGAAAGTCAATGCTGGTCAACAGAAGTCAACATCGGTCAACAGAAGTCGGTGACTTTCCGGCGAAATTTCGGCAGCTTCCGGTGATGTTTAAGGGTCCGACGACAGTCTGACGGAGGTCCGCGCGATAGTTAATTTATATTTATATATTTTTATATTAAATAAATAAATAAGTTTATTTATTTTATTAAATTTCTTAAATCATTCATTAAATTAATTAATATAAAATTATTCATAATATTAAATTTATAAAATAAAATTATTAATAATTATTATTATTAACATTAAACAAGTTAAAATGTTGAAGGGCAATTTTGAAAACTTGAGTTTTCAACATAAGAGTAATTTAAACTCTTCACTCTTTGATGTGGAATTCAAATTTTACATTATAAGGGATATTAAATTCTAACAAAAATTAAATTCTTATATATTTTGTACAACCAAATAATAGAAATAAAAGTATAATTTGAATTACTTTCTTCTCCATCGTTCTCTCCTCCCAACCAAACATCACCTCAAAGTAGTACTATAAATCTCAAATTAAAAAAAAAACATAAATGTAAATGTAAATGTGAACCCCATTGCATTAGCTTACGCTAAAGATTACAAAACAAATAAAGAAAAATAACATATAACATTTTGAGTAAGAGTAGTATTGTAATGCCAAATTTAGAAAAAAATAAAAATAAATGTAAATGTAAACATCCAAAAAAATTAGGGGTCCAATCGGGAGTTACGTTACTCCTTAATTTGTCTTGTCTGTATGCGGTTCAGCCGTTAGATCCGCTTGATTTGAAGCACTTTAATCTAACGGGTGGAGTTTTAAAAATTATGCATTATGTACTACATTGACGACTCTCCCATTTGCCAATGATGAAAAATCTCACAACCACTTTTGCACCCAACTCCAATACACTTTCAACTCTTCTCAATTTGCTCGCTTGGCCTTTTCGCTATTGTTTATGTAGTTTTGCTTTAACTCACTCATTAAACTTACTATTGAGCTCTCCTACTCTTATATATTTGTGTTTAATTGATTTATTAAATTTATTATTAAGTTCTCTAGCTCTCATATAACTGTACTTAATTGATTTATCAAACTTCTTATTGAACTCTGATACTCTCATATAGTTATGTTTAATTGACTTATTAAGCTCCTTTCTGAGCTTGCATGCTCTCATACTCACATGTTCTCATGCTCTCATATAACTATAATTAATTGACTTATTAAATTTCTTACTGAGCTTTTATACTCTCATATAACTGTGCTTACTTGACTTATTAAACTTCCAACTGAGCTCTCATACTTAAAAAAAAACATAAATGTAAATGTAAATGTGAACCCCATTGCATTAGCTTACGCTAAAGATTACAAAATAAATAAAGAAAAATAACATATAACATTTTGAGTAAGAGTAGTATTGTATATGCCAAATTTAGAAAAACATAAAAATAAATGTAAATGTAAACATCCAAAAAAATTAGGGGTCCAATCGGGAGTTACGTTACTCCTTAATTTGTCTTGTCTGTATGCGGTTCAGCCGTTAGATCCGCTTGATTTGAAGCACTTTAATCTAACGGGTGGAGTTTTAAAAATTATGCATTATGTACTACATTGACGACTCTCCCATTTGCCAATGATGAAAAATCTCACAACCACTTTTGCACCCAACTCCAATACACTTTCAACTCTTCTCAATTTGCTCGCTTGGCCTTTTCGCTATTGTTTATGTAGTTTTGCTTTAACTCACTCATTAAACTTACTATTGAGCTCTCCTACTCTTATATATTTGTGTTTAATTGATTTATTAAATTTATTATTAAGTTCTCTAGCTCTCATATAACTGTACTTAATTGATTTATCAAACTTCTTATTGAACTCTGATACTCTCATATAGTTATGTTTAATTGACTTATTAAGCTCCTTTCTGAGCTTGCATGCTCTCATACTCACATGTTCTCATGCTCTCATATAACTATAATTAATTGACTTATTAAATTTCTTACTGAGCTTTTATACTCTCATATAACTGTGCTTACTTGACTTATTAAACTTCCAACTGAGCTCTCATACTACTATCTAGTTGTGTTTAATTGACTTATTAAACTTCTTATTGAACTTTTATGCTCTCTTATAGTTGTGCTTAATAGACTTATTTCTGCCGGAATTAAAACCTAATATTTGATATTAACGTTAAAAAAAAAAAAAGCAAACAGTTGTACAAAGTGGGCATTAATTAAGTACCGAATAAAATCGCAACGTTCCTATATATTTTTTTAAACAATTCATTTATTTCGACTGTTTCAGGTGTCATACTGCATTTCACAATAAATATAAGAAGCCCACCCAATAGGACCGTCAAATATTCCACTCTATGTCTGAACATATACATGCAGCCAGTCACGAAATTGTTCGTGCATTGATGTAATATATCATAATATATAATCAATCATGATTAGAATATAAAACTATTAACATACACTATTTGTCAACAATCATACACCGCATACCACACTATTAAAATTATTGGGTCAAGGAGAGCTGTTGGATTGAAAGGATATATATTTAAGGGATAGAATTCATTTGGCTACTCACACATCATCAGACATCTACCAAAATGAAGGCCCAAACTAAAAGCACTACATCAATTCTCCCATTTAATATTTCTACTACTACTTTAGTTCTTGTGTTATCATTTCTTCATGGGATAGCTTTAGCTGATGATCATGTTCATCACGACACTAATCAGAAGTTTCTTCAATGCCTCTCTCTACACTCTGAGAACACCTTCATTTCTAAAGTAATTTTTACCCAAAGCAACTCTTCATATATATCGATATTGAATAATTTAAAACAAAATCTTCTGTACGCATCGCCCGAGTACCGGAGACCTCAAGTCATTGTCACGCCATTTCACGTATCACAAATTCAATGGGTCCAGAAATGTGCCCGAAAACGTGGCCTACGAATCATAGTTCGAAGTGGGGGTCATGATCATGAGGGTCTCTCTTACGTTTCTGAGGTTCCATTTGTGATGATTGATTTGATAAACTTTAATCAAATCGACGTCGATGCAGAAGAGAAGACAGCATGGGTTGGAGCTGGTGCCACCCTTGGGGAACTATATTACAAAGTTTCTGAGGAAAGTAACAACCTTCTTGCCTTCCCGGCAGGAGTTTGCCCCACTGTAGGGGTTGGTGGACATTTAAGTGGTGGAGGGTTTGGCTACTTAATGCGTAAATACGGTCTTGCTGCTGATCAAGTAATTGATGCTCACTTGATGGACGTTAATGGCAGGATTCTTGATAGAAAATCAATGGGAGAAGATCTTTTTTGGGCCATTCGAGGAGGTGGGGTAGCTAGCTTCGGAATCCTTGTCGCTTGGAAAGTGAACCTAGTGGATGTCCCGTCAACTGTGACTGTATTCACAGTTGTAAGAACCTTGGAACAGAATGCAACACAGATCCATCACAAATGGCAGCAGATTGCGTATAAGCTTCCGGAAGAATTAGTAATCAGTGCTGGGCTTAAATCAGTGGAAGGAAAGAGAACGATGGTGGCCATATTCTCGGCCGAGTATCTGGGTGGAGTAGATAGGCTGCTTCCGCTGATGCAGGAGAGGTTCCCTGAGCTTGGTGTGAGGAAAGAAGATTGCCAAGAAATGAGCTGGGTTGAATCAACCGTCTACCATCGTGCATTCAACGCAAAAGAGAATCTGAATTTGGAGTTATTGCTTGACAGGCTTAGTTATGCCAAATACTACATGAAAGCAAAATCTGACTACGTGAGGGAACCTATTCCTGTCGAAGCCTTGGAAGGGATGTATGAGGTTCTGTATGAAGAAGGAGGGCACAACATTTATGTGATTTCATTTCCTTATGGCGGAAGATTCAATGAGATCTCGGAGACGGCAACCGCATTCCCGCACAGGAGCAACAAATTCCACCTCATGTACTATGCGGAATGGTATGATGATGAAGAATCCCAAAGGGTGATTGAGTTGGACAGAAAGCTGTACGACTACATGGCTCCCTATGTTACCAAAAATCCCCGAGCTACATATTTCAATTGCAAGGATCTGGAAATCGGAAGAAATAACTTTGGTGACAATTACACAAGCGTCGAAGAAGCCAGCGTTTGGGGGAACAAATACTTCAAGAACAATTTCAAAAGATTGGTTGATGTCAAAACTAAGGTGGATCCTGGTAATTTCTTTAGAAACGAACAAAGCATCCCATCCCGCGTTCGCCACGGCATTAGGAAGAGAAATCATTAATTAATTAATTAATAGGGACCTTAAAAATAAATAAATAAATAATATAATGCGATCGATGACTTTGTCAGTACAAAGTTTCCGATTCAATAAACCTTCAGTGATTATGTATCAACTACTACTACTGCTTGATCGCATTTGCTAAATGGTAATTTCCGCTTTGTATGGATTCGCGGCTGGAATTTTATAAGTAATGTATGCATCTTTAGTGTTTAACATTTTTGTCTTGCCCATTTGCATTTTGATAAATAATGATGCAGGGACTACAGTGGTTTGGTTCAACTGCGGCATCATGTCATCTCATCAGCTCTGACGAGAAGGGTAAATTAGTCAGAAGAAGGGAATTATGCTTAAACGGGGAACAGTATCAACGGTTTTAAGATGAATAACGGATAGTTAGACAGCTGGCTGATTTAGTCATCGATATGTTCTCCTATTTACAAGGCTGCTTCTGTTAAGATCTTTCACCGTCGGTCGAAAGGGTTGATAAAGTTAATATTATTTGAAGAATCTTTTTGCATTATTCACCCCCAACATTATATATCTTCACATTTGAATCCAAACTAATAATTTCCGTCTGGCTACAATCAAGAGAAGCAATGGTAAAATCAATCCTAATACTGTACGATTGTCCTTAAAGCAAAGACATTACAGTACTCAACACCGAAATTCAGGGCGGCTGAACAAATGCTCCTCTCTTGTATTTGCACATAAAGATGAAATAAGGGTACAAACTAGAAACAGTTTTGTTTAACAAATAAACTGCTCAAAAATCTTCACAGCTTTTCCATGACCGTGGCGTACAGAAAGCAAGAAGCAGGGCCTGTTGAATGGATGTGCCCAGCCGGTTGGATACTCTCAAGACTCAACAAGTTATTGCAATGAGGCAAAACTGAAGTTCCATAGAACGTGGGCCATTGAAATGGAAGTCCCAATTGTCGATTAACGCTTAACCCATTGGAAGCTCTTTCTCGCTTTTGCCTTCCCTGGTTTTTTCCTTTCAACCACACGTGAATCTCTCGTCAAGAACCCAGCTGTTAAGACACGCGAGTAGGTTTAGTGAAAAAGTACACGATAAAACATATAAATGTTCATCAAGAAAATAATCGGAGATTTGACACTGGAAGGAGTTAGGGTTACGTTATGAACAGCTGGTTAATATAACAACATTAACATGGCGTAAAGAAGTTCTCTCTATGTGGATTAGCATAAATTTCTCATATTAGTAGAAGGTAGGATTTGAAGTAAAAGGTATGAAAGAGAAAGCTTTTCCAGGTTGTACCGGATCTGAGTGCAGGACGTAGATCTGGTTCCCAATTTTGCAATGCCCTGCTGATCCCTAGCCTAATAGCTCCAACTTGACCTGTCACCAGGCAGATAATAACAATTTTCTCAAGGTTAGGAACAGTAGAAAGAAAGTAATAAGGAGACTTAGACAGCCACCATCAGGGATCAAATACTGACAAAAATGCACAGGCTCACTCAAAAGTCAAAAATAAGCTTTCTAATTTGCGCTTTATGTAGTTCTCAGTCAACGTAATAAGATTGAATCTACAATTTCACCATAAGACCTTCAAGATAGATCAGTATTAAAAAGGATTTAATCACTGAAACCATAAATACATTAACAAGTACATGCTTAGACCACTAGCTACAATAAATTTGAGGACATGCTTAGACCAATCGAACAGCAATAGCTAAAATTTGCCAAGTTCTTATTACCATCTCCACCCAGTACACTCACTACAAGTTCTAAATCTCATCTTTTGGCTTCTTGGATGCCAGAAAGCAGACCACTAGCTACAATAAATTCAAGTTCTTACTAATACTAGTTTCTTTGTTTCCCATCCAAAAATAATAAATAAATAAATAAAATACAATAAATCCTAGATAGAATAAATTCAAAACTCTGCAACCGTATGGTCTGCAACAGATGAAGATGGCAATATTCTATATCCGTATCTCAATTGCCGGATTGCAAAATGAACATTGAAATTAACAATAACCATAGAAATGCACAACTAACTCATTAGCCATAACAATAGCCCATCAGACACTGAAATTATGAAATACCTGCTTTAATGAACCATATTTTCAATAAACAACAGAACTTAAAATAGTCCACAGATGTACCAAAGAAATGTCAACAAAATAAATACAAAAGAAAAAAAAAAGGAGTGGAAGGTAGGGGACAACTATATTTAACTTGAAATTCATGATGATACCATATATCATAGATGGATAATTAAGTGCTCAGTAATTAGAAACACCTTAGCTCACCTGAAACACCACCCCCTTTGACAGTACAATCCACATCCCAAAGGCCCAAGGTCTTTGTCTCAGAGAAAGGTCGAAGAAGTGCAGCACGATGATCAAGCATTGGGAAATAGACGTCAAATTCTTTATCATTAACAATGAATTTTCCATCACCAGGTTGAATCCAAACACGAGCTATACTGCATTTCCTTCTCCCTGTTCCATAAGCCCTTCCTTTTTCGTCTACTTGTCTCACTCTAGCTTTAGCAACTTCCTCCTGTTTCTGGCGTTCTATTTCAGCTCTGGTAGATTTTCTCGTATTTTTCTCATAACGCATTTCCTCTATTTCACTTAGAGGGGGCAGACCTTCAACCCCTTCTAAGTCCTTCAGCGCAATTAAACTTTCTAGCATTGCATCCGTGATACCAGATGCCGCAATAAGGTCACCAAATGCACGAGTGGGACCTTCAAGCAGAAACATGAAAACAATACAACCTTCAATGATAAGCCGTAAAGATGACAAAAGAAAAGTGACGCCAATTGCCTGGAAATTATGCAGAATAGAACTAATCCAAATTCCAAACTGTTCATAAAATATGCGTAGCATCACAAATGAAAATTAATATGCGTAGCATCACAAATGAAAATTAATATGCGTAGCATCACAAATGAAAATTAATACTTACAAAGAGCTAAAATAGAAAAGGCGAGCCTGCAAATTTCACAACAAGATCTTCAATGAAGTGCAAACATAAACAAAGACCCATTTCTATCTAAACTTACAGAATGAAAAGGATATCACTTTCCAAACATTCAAAATGAGCTGATAAATTAACACACTAAAGATCATTGAACTTTTATCATTTTCATTTCATTAATATCTTCAATCACCCTCACAAACAAGATATAACCAACTGGCAAATGAATTATATACCAATACATAGATTATAAATCAGAAAAAAGAAAGGATTTTGCCTTGGAGTTCAGCTGTAAGTTGTTTCTCCTCAAGCTGAAGCATCCTCAGCTCCTCTTCACTGAGCTCCTCTTCGCTCTCCTCGTCCGCCTCACCACTCTCCCTCCCAGTTTCATCGACTGTCCCTGCACTCTCTCCAATTTCGAACGAGCCATCCTTCACGCCCTCCCCAAAACTCCACGACTGGTTCTCCTCCGCATTGAACAACTCATCTTGACCGACGTCTTTGGCCTCGGTGTCGCCGAAGAGCTGGTCGAATTTTCCGTCAATTTCGCGAGAAAGGTTCCAAACATTGGAGCTAGATTGATTGTTGTCGTTGCTATTGTTATTGGAGGAGAGGAATCGGGAGAAACTGATAAGAGGAGGGACGCCGGGGTTTTGGGGGAAAAAATGGGATTTTGGAGAAAGATTGGTTAATAAACGGAAATGTGAGGGTTTAAGGAGCATCCGAGAGAGCATCGTGCCGTTTTCAGAAAAGTGCAATTACCCCAAGCCAAGGGGAGAGAAAAATGAATGAAACGATGGGGTTCTGGCGGTTTGGGCTCTGGTTCTGGTTTTGGCTTAGGGTTTCAGAATTGCTGATCTGAAACCGGTTCGATTTGGTCGGTCCATTTTGGTTTTTGAAAAAATTAAGACGGCGTCGTTTTTTTTTTTTTTTTTGAATCTTCAGAAACGGGCATTAGAGATGGGTTTTAGATTTGGTCGGGTCCGATCTCTCAATTTGTTGTTGTGAGGATTGGTTCATCGAAGATAGAATAGTGTAGATAGGGGTGTTTATAAATAGAATATTAATTTATATCCAATTCATAATTTTATGAATTATAATTTTTTAATTTAATTTAATTCATAAATTGATGAAATTTAATGTAAATCTAATTCATATATCTGCAGATCTAATATGAAGTTGTCCAAATCTATATTCATTATCATTTTGTGGATTTGTTTGTGAGTTAAAAATTTTTAATTATGTCCTATCTATGAACTAATTAAATTAAAAAATTATTTTTCTACTAATCAAATTTAAGATTAAATAAGATTTAAATAAATTATTTGTTTAAATAAAGCTAGAAATACATTCAAAGTTTTAAGATATAAAACACAAAAAAAAAACTCATTTGTTTAGATCAGTACATAAAAATTAACTGATTAGAAAACTATATTTGTTTATTTAACTATTTTTATTTTTATATTATTATCTGATAAGATATAATTTGGTGTTAATATAATCATGTTCTAACTTATTTATTTATTAGTAAGTACTAATACTATATTTACAAGTTTAATTTTTTTATTAAATAATTATTTTTTTGGGGATTCACGGATTTTTACATATTTACATAAATATTTTTCTCTATCCAATCCACCGATTGTGAATTTTTAAATTTTTAATCCAATCCAATCTAATCTACCAATTTATGGATTGGATTTTTATGGATCAAACGAGTTGAGTAGATTGGATTGGATTTTGAAGACCCCTAAGTGTACACACACACATATATATAGGGACAAGATCGGGAGCCCTTCTTTTTAAACAAATTTTTACACAAAATCTCAACCCTTAATCATAATTAATAGAAGGTTTGAAATTGTTAATTTAAATTTCTTTAAAAAAATAAAAATTGAATCGACCAAATTAATAATATTATTATTTCCATTTTATTTTCCTCTTTTTGCTTATTATTTTTCAATACTCCATATTTTTCTTCTTTTTCCTACACAATCTTCTCCACTAATTCTTCTTCTTCTGTTTCTTTTTCTTCCTAGATAATTTTTTTTTTTTTTGTGTTACATGTGATTTGTATATGACAGATAGCATGAATATAACTCACACTTAAATACGAGAGCTTGTTATCTTTTCCTAAATTCAATAGGTAAATATGAAATTAGGATAATCACTTACAATTAACAATCCAATAATAAACTGTAATTTTTTTATGGCTAAGATTTGCATAAGAAATAAAAAGAAAATTATTGATATATATATATATAGGGACACATTAATTTTAATATTTATCCAGCCTCACTAGAGAAAAGAGTATATATGTATATCCCTCTAAAAAATATCTTTAGTTTTACGCTTGTTAATGTTTATTAGATTAAAATTAAAGAAAATTATCTTCCGTCCACTCATTTTTTTCAATTTTTTAAAAAATACACATTTTTTTTGTTAGAATCCACTTAAAGTTACATTTTTTTTCGCTTGTCCACTTCCGTTTGAAGACTCTTATAACATTACTGATGTCGTAAGGGCAAATCCGTTATTTCAGCAGAGCAGCCCAAATTGATGTCGTTTACAACTTTATTTGGAGAAAAAAAAAAAGCCAAAGTGGTCCAGAGAAGATCAATTGAGAACAGTCACCAAACGATTCTTGCTCTAACCTGGAATCGAGGTAGTGCTGAATAACACAAATTTTAGGAAAGAAAATTTACCATGAAAAGCTTCAAAACTACTTCCAAAAGGCTCGTGCCTCTACAGAGCTCTAGAGCTACAAAGCTGCTAAAATACAAACACTAGAATGTCAATCCTTTTCTTTTGCCCAAAAATCCTTTAATTCCTTTTTCCAAAATGATCATTCATCGAAGTTTATTGCCAAATTTTGAATACGGAATCCTCTAAATTTAACTCCAATTTTTTACATAATTAGAAACAAAAATCAGACTTCCAATTTTTAAATTTCAAACGGCCAAATTCGAACAACAGATTTTGTCCCACAAACAGCAAAAGAAAAAAAAATGGATAAAAAATTCCAGTTCTCAAAATTCAATTGACATGAAAACAGAAGCGTAAATACGTACTCGATAACACCGACGATATCCTGAAAGTCATTGCTGCTAATTTGGACAGAAAGAATCTTGAAACCTAAAGATCGAGTCCGTAATGGATTCCGTCGGACATAATGGAAATCTAACTGCCACGACAGCGCACGTCAGCCTTCCCCACAGCACCAGCATCAGGATCCCCCTTTCCCAGAATCTCAACCCCATCGTCAGTAGCTACCACCAAATCGTGCCCACCGCAAAATCAAAATCACAAACAAATCCAAAATCAAAACTTTAGGAATAATAGAAGAAGGTAAGAGGGGCCCAAACAGCCATCGTTTTGAAGAGGTGGTGTGAGGACAAGTGAAAAGAACTTCAGGTGGATTCCAAACAGCTATCGTTTGGGGGAGTAAAATAGTCATTTGTATAAAATTCCGTTAGTTTTTTTAATCGTCGCTAAATGGACAAGTGAAAAGAAATGTAAATTCATGTAGATTTTAATAAAAAAATTATATATTTTTTAAAAAATTGAAAAAAAACAGGTGGATGGTGGATAATTTCTCTAAAATTAATGTGTTATGTCTTTTTTATTAATCCATCGAAAACATAAAATTCAAAGCAGCCAAATATAAAATATGCTAAAGCCTCTGCTGCTTTATTACAGTTCTTTAAAATATTATCCATCCATATTCTTCTTCTTCTGCTGCTTTATTACACCCTCTATGAATTTTGAGAACATTTCTTAATCAAATCCAAGCTGAAATCCCACGATTTCCTTGCCAACTCGGTGTTAACAGCATGCGAGCCTTGTTGAGCTATGTTACATTATGAGAAATAGAGGCCACTCTTCCCTTTAACTTGTGGATGCAATGCTACATAACATGTTGCTGCCCCCTAAGTTATATCCAGATCAAAATGAACAAACAAACAAACACTTATATGACTAATAGTCTGTTCAAAACAAACCAATTTGAAACTTTGTAACCAACAACAATGTATCCAAACACATAATATCGAATTTAATTTCTTTCTTCTGTAAATATCAAAGTACATGTTGAACATTTTTTAACATATATTTACCAACAAAGCCAAGAATAACTGCAATAAACAGAAAAGAATTTTAGCAAGATCCCCTTAAGTGGCTTGACTGGGTTTGCTCCTCAGTTCGAGTCGCAGGGAAGTCGCATTTGTTGGGAGAACCTATGCCTCCCGGTTCGAGCAGAGACTTCTAGTCTGGGTTGTGGTACGGGTTTAAAGGTGTCTTCCACAGTTGGGACCCTCCTCAAGATACCTCGTGATTAAGATAAAATATATATATATATTGAAACTTTTTTATTCGGTAATCTGGTCTATTTTTGTTAAGTACCTTTTTAATGAAAATGTCTATCATTGAGTTTAGATAACTTAAAATCTATCTTACAACTCCTTAGTAATAAAATATTTTTTAAATGCATACATTCTGTTTCCGAAACTCATAGTATAAAACTATAATTTAACAAATGCTTAATTATTTTTATTCACCCAACAGGTTATTTTATTGTCATAGTAGAGGTGAGATATATTATTATAATAAGCCACAACTTACATACAAATATTACTTGATGGGAAGCAGAAAACTCAGACTTGAAACACACAGTAGATATGTTACTCATAAGAGAAAAGCATTCTAAATTATTACACACAAAAAATTCAAGAAGATAAAAAGGCACATGGGGAAAGATTGAGTTAATTAATACCATTCAAAAAGCCACCTTCACGGAAAATGTTGGTGAGAACTATTCCTGGGTGAAGTGAATTTGCTGTTATCTCCACCCCATCTTCCTGTTTAATTAGAAAACATCCCACGATCAGTTATAATTAAGATAGTATCAAATCAGGAAAAAATAAAAATAAAAATTCTTTCTTTGAAGAAAACTTTAACCTTCAAACGTCTCGCAAGCTCATTGGCATGCAAAACGCTGGCAAGCTTCGATTGAATGTACGCGAAGAAACTCCTGTACCTGCTCATAATTAAGCAAGTCTAGTTAAGGCAATTAAACAGATGCTTAATCCACTGATATGCAAGTTAGTTAAGTAGCCAATCAATAGTTGAACTTTAATTTCCAAATAAATTGACTACACTTGAGTGATATTAACACCGCGATGACGCAAGTAGCCAATCAATCAATAGTTGTATTTTGCAAATAAATTGACTACGTTTGAGTGAGTGATACTTTGCCGCCAGATGGTGTTACCCTGAGTAGTGATCATTGATTTTATCAAAACGAATTCCTTCACCATATGGCCACCAATGACTGATTGAAGAGACATTCACAATTCTTCCTTCCCTGTTACTCTCTTGTGCTGTCTTCTTCATAATGTCCAATAACAGATCAGTCCAAAGAAAATGACCTGGAGAAATCATTAATTTGACAACAAGGTTACCCAAGAAAAACTGGAAGGATTATTTAATCAGTCCATAACTAATAAAATAGGGAAAAAAGATTCATTTAATCGGGTTATTGCCGACAATACTTAAAATAATATTGTTAGATAATAACATATACACTTAAAATTGATAAACATTTGTAATTAGTAAAACGCACCCAAGTGATTTGTAGCAAAATGCAGTTCTATGTTGTCTTTGGAGAGCATGAATGGGGTTCCACAAATTCCTGCATTGTTACTTGTAACGCAAGAGATAAAATTCATTGAGGTTAATTATCGAATTCAAGATTGAATTTAAACTACTTACATGTATATAAACATGAATGTATAATATCGATTGCGTAAAGTTTTTGTATTTCATTATTTTTTTTAATTTTCTTTTTGGGTAACTCAAAACAATTGATAAGTGAATTTATTTTTACTTTTATTTTTTATTATTTTATTATCATAAAGTAATTGATAATAAAAAAATAACTACAATTTCCATCAAATAACAACAACAATGTAATATCAAAATATATTAAAAATAAATAAAATAATCTCTTTAAATTAATTTTTACTGATTTTATTACTTAAGTAAATAAAAATAGTACAGAGATTTTCTTTTTTTTTAAAAAATTACTAAATACCAGACTCAACTTTTAGTAAGTTTTTAAAATTTACTTTTAATCCTTTGGAAGTTCGAACAATAATCCCAAACAAGCACCTAATTATTTTTCTTACATAGTGGAAGAGCCCGGGCGGTGAAATCCGATGCAAATTTCCTGACAGAGAGGCCGAAGAACTGAGATCCAACTCCATAACGTCAACTTTAGCGGCAGGGTTTTGCAAGACAATTGCATCTTTGACGTCTCTACCAGCAGCCATGTTCCTGACGGCCATAATTACATGCACACCCCGCAGTGCAAGGACACGTGTGGTTTCAGCACCGATGCCACTAGATGCTCCTGTAATCACACATAGATAAATTCGTAATCACAAACGACTATACAACAATCAGGGAAAAAAAAGAAGAAGAAGAAGAAGAAGAAGAAGAAATCGTAACCTGTAACAATGGCAGTGAGGCCAGCGGCATCAATTCCTTGGGTAACTTCCTCAGCTGTTGATGAAGCTGAGAATCCAGAAGGCCCTTTTCTCCTGAACACCCACATATTCATCTCTTGCAATACGTGAAGATACAGAACACACAACGAATAATACATCGATTATTTAATTAAGCAGGCATTAATTCGGACAATCTAGAATGTAGGGCAGTTTCTTGTTTAGATTATGTATGGTTGTTGAAAAATATAACACGTCCATTGAATGCCTTTTAGACGGCAATTATCCAATCGCTGTCCGAAATCCCAAGGCAAAATTAATAGATCAGGGACCACCTTCGGCTTTTGTAGTGCAATGCGATACGCACCAACTTAATTATTGGGTAATAAACCACATTAGTTTCTCATCATGTTGGTTTAATTAGTAAAAACCAACCTCTAACGCGGTAACTCCCATCTATTGGAATTTAAAAAAAAAATGATATTTTGATATAAAAAAATTGGATTACAAAATTTTCATTAAAGAATTTCTTTTTAATTTCTTCGGTCTACACTTATTTATACAATGCTGATGTCACTAGCATTACTCTTATCAATCTAATGACTTGAGTGATAATAAGCACATGATATAATTAAGTGTATATAAAATGATTTGACATAAAGAAATTGATTAAAAAGTTGAAGTTGTTAATAACAATTATATATAAATTTTTTATGCTTTTATTCAACCAACTTCTCCATCGTACACTTATTTATGTCATTTATTTAAGGAAAAAAGAAAGAAAGGAAAGAAGTTCCTAATTATTGCAGTGTTCATTAATTAAAAGGAGATGGCTAGCAGTTGTGACGGTAGACTGAGTTGCTGAAAATAAGCATGGATTCGAAGGTTTACAAATCCAATTTAATATAATAGCTTTGCTATGTATTTCAGAACAATAGTTTTTTATTATTATTTGGGTAAATGTTTATTAATCTCTAAATTTTGTATTTGGCATTAGTTTAGTCTGTATATTTTAAAAAATATTTCATAACATCCCTAATAATAATTTTATTACACTCCATAATATTTTCTTTACTTTTATAATAATATCTAAACATTGGACCTATAATTTTGATAACTAAACATCGAAAATCAAATAAATAAATAACCAAATATTAAAACTAACTGCATGACCAACCAAAAAAAGAATAAATGAAAATTGAAATAACCTGATGTACAATAACTAGTTTCCATTAATTAGGTCTCAATTCTTTTGAAAAACTAAGAAAATTAAACATTTAACTAAGCTCTTATAAGTCTTTATCTATATATATGTATGCACTCTAGTCATGGTCCTATAAGTACTAGACAATACTGAGTTACGTTGATGATGATGAATACCATTATTGAGGCGAGTGAATGAATTGATGATGATCATGAACATGATCAGCATCGACGTCAGCGTATTCTTGAATAATAATTGTCGAGGCACGTTTAAGAACAGAGAAGTTGAATCTGGAATAGAAAGAACCCCAGCACATCCCAATTTCGTCACCAGCAGCCAACTCCCTTCTGCGCACAAAGTCTTTAGTCCAGTGATTGATAAGCACATAGCTCTTAGAAGTTGCCCATTTCTTGAATACCAAACAGTGCATTGAATTCGTATCACAATCCCACACGCTGACCCTAAGACCTTCCGGATTCCCAATTACTTCACTACGACTAGCCTCGTCGAGAAAAGGCATCACATATCTCTCGGCCAAACGTGTTTGCACTAACAGCCTCGACAAATGCCCCAAGTCACTAGGAGCAAGTATCTTGGTGATGTTCCACGGGTACGTGAAGAGGTTCAGTTTTGTTGAAACCCCAATTCGAGACTCGTGTTCCTCCTCAAATTATATAAGAGTTTGTAGTTATTTTATTACTCATAATTTATTGGCTAACTCACACATACAATAGCTATATAATGCATCCTCCAATTGAAGGAGTTAATGAGAGTGTAAGAAATTACATAAATCGATAATTAATTACAAAAAGTGATATTATGATTACTCAATTGGAATACTTTGTTTGTATCGCAATTGTTGTGTTATCAATGAAATTTTACTATATGGATTAGAAATGATAAGACTTAGTAATTAGTTATCACTTGAGCCAATCAAACAGTTACATATCATTTACCACATCATTTAAGATACAAATTAGATATCTCAACTAAATCAATATATATTTTTGAATTAACAATTATTTAATTTGAATAGTGCTAAGTTGAGACAGTACTACCATGATTAAATAATAATAAACGTCAAATATGAAGCTGCGAACAGAGCAAGAAGAAATCGTGCATGGATGCATCTTATAATGCAATAAGGAAATTGTTTAGATCAGGTTGAACGCCTGAGCATTACTGATAAAAATTGAAAATCAATATATATATATATAGATAGGTACACACTCCAAGTCCTAGTCCTACAAGTATTGGACAACATTGAGTTGATGATGAGGAGTATCATTATCAAGATCGTGAAGCAGCGACGTCAGCGTGGTCTTGAACAATAATTGTTGGGGCTGGGGCACGCTGAAGAACGGAGAAGTTGAATCTGGAATAGAAAGAATCCCAGCACATCCCAATTTCGTCACCAGCAGCCAACTCTCGTCTGCGCACAAAGTCTGCAGTCCAGTGATTTATAAGCACATAGCTGTTAGAAGTTGCCCATTTCTTGAACACCAAACGGTGCATTGAATTCGTATCACAATCCCACACGCTGACCCTAAGACCTTCCGGATTCCCAATTACTTCATTACGACTAGCCTCGTCGAGAAAAGGCATCACATATCTCTCGGCCAAACGTGTTTGCACTAACAGCCTCGACAAATGCCCCAGGTCACTACGAGTAAGTATCTTGGTGATGCTCCATGGGTACGTGAAGAGGTCCAGTTTTGTTGAGACCCCAATTCGAGACTCGTGTTCCTCCTCTCCGGGCCTATAATATTTCATTAGCCCAATGTTGTACGCCAGCATTTGATTTCTCATCATGTCCTCTGCAGGAATGTAAACTTGAGTGGTGTCTTCTTTGGTAGGCCAAGTGTCATCACGCAAACTCAGTTTTGTTGAAATCTCCTTTCTGTTATCATTATTAATAATAATAATGTTGTGATCTCGCTTTCTTGTTCTTTTCTTACTGCTTTCTTGATGAACTTGTTGCACATGCTTCCGTTTCTTATTGAATTTGGAGCAACAGGATATTGGCTCTTGACTGCTAGTTCTACTCATCGCCATTCTTGAACCGGAGGAGAAGCGATCATCAACTATTGATGACGAAGAGGGATTGGACCCATTATTAGTCTCTTGATTCTTTATGGGGTCTTTCTTTCCTGACGGAGAAATGGCACCAAGCGAGTTTTGCGGCATCCCCATTATATTCTTGATGAATATCAAATTGGCTAGGGTTTTGTTTCTTGAGGGTTGTTGAGGCCTAGGGTTTTTACGTGCAAAAATTAAAGAAGAGAAAATGTTGTATGAAATTTTTGTGTGGGTTTATGGAATGTAAAAGAGAGGCACTTAACGTATACATAAATAGAGAGAACTGATGTGAGGTTATCAGAATTGAATTAGGAAAATAACATACGTACACATTTCAATTTTCAATTTCCCATTGATTTTAGGTTTCCTAATTAAGTAATGGGAGTTTCATTAGAGCAACAATAAGTTTCCTAATTCTATACTGAGTGCCAACTATATATATAAAAAAAAAAAGATATTTTGCTATTTGTTTTGCACATATCCTTCATATATTAGAAGAATGGATTTAGATTCTCTTATAATCTTTTTTTTAATATTTTAAAGATTTTATGACATGTCAATTTTGTATTCAATGGTCAAGATTTGTTTATATTTTTTCCATAAATTATTATTTATTCTCCTAATATCTATTGTCTTTTTGTTCTTCTTCTTCTTCTTTTTAAATTCTTTTTTCACAAGCTTTTTTCTCCAAACTAAGAGAAAATTCATCAAACAGAAATTTTTTTTTATCGAGAACTTGATATTAATCCAAAAAATAAATAAACAAATATGAAAAAAATGTCGTATAAAAATAGTTTATTGTGTGCAAATCTCCCACCAACTATAAACTCAATTGCTGCTTATCCTTGATCAAATATGTATTATGTCTCCCAACTAATCACCTTGGAAATCGTTCAATTGTTTATTGATTGTAAAATTTTGCCGTTTTTTTTTTAATTTTTTTTTCATTTCTAATACATTTATTAGGGTATTTCTTCCTGTTATACTATGTTAATTCGATTAGAAGATCCAAAAAGGATATAGTAAGTGATATTATAAAATCATTAGAATAATAATTGATGTTGTTTAATTAGAACTCATCTTCGTCTTTTAAAATTAGGGAAGACAAAACATGTTAAGATAAAAGTAAATAAATCTTGACCATTCATCATAAAATTATTACATATAGTGAAAATTTAAAAAAATTAGATTACAAAGAGGATATACTCTTTTAAGAAATAAAAGGGGGCCCGGTTGAATGGGGTGTAGTTATAGGAATAGGATGGACCAATCAATGGAGTCCATGTGTCCTTTCTCATTTCAGATAGGAAATTACGAATGTACAATTACAATACCATCATAGTAACATCATGTATTATTTGCAATGAGTTTGACCATGCCATTATGCCAAGTCCAGTTTTATCAACAACATGGTTTGCATTTTGCAGTTATACAAGAGCAAAAAAATCTATAACAGAAAGCTCAAGCACCAGCTGAAATGTCTTAGATTCAAGCTCAAGCTAATGCATGCTCTTGTTTTCAGAACATTTGTTAATCAAATTCATGCTGAAATCCCATAATCTCCGCGCTACCTCAACGTTAAGTGCTTGTGAACTTGGTTGAGCCACTTTACTGTCCGAGAAATAGAAGCCACTCTTCCCTTTAACTTGTGGATGCAATGCCACATAACATGTAGTAGCTGCCCCCTAAGTATCCAGAACAAAATAAACAAACATATTAAAAAGATAGGAATAATTAAAGAGCCTGTTCAAAAATACTTGAAAGTGGTGGGCAGTTTATTTTCTGTCCTGTATATTTCATTTGAATCTACGGTTTCTGTTTCGAAGAATTAATAATTAATGAATCGGAAGAAGTAATCTCATATCTTATTTCTTTGTTTCTGAAAATTTAGGATTAATTACCTGCTGAACATTTTTTAGCAAACATTTACCAGCAATGCCAGAAAGAGCTGCATCCAACCAAAAGAAACCGGAAGTTAACATAAATAATCAGAGTTTTTTTTTTTTTTTTTTGGAGAAGTTGTGTTGTCTCAATTATCTGTATTGGTTAATCCGTTAAATCCTATGCAATAAGTTCACTAATTGTGCTTCTTCATACAGGCCGAAGCAATCAAAATTGTACATACGTGCAAGACCTAGAAGGGAGAAAAAAAAAAAAAAAAAAGACTCGACATTCAATATAGTGTTCATGCTACGGAAAAGACTGTTGTGACGGATAATGTTGGTGACAATTGCTCCTGGGTGAACTGAATTTGCAGTTATGTCCACCCTATCTTCCTGTTTAGAAAACATCCCATTAGTATATTGCAGCATGAGACAACATATGAATTCTTCTCATTGAGGAGAAACAAAGGTTGAATTCTAAATCAGAAAAATGGATGAGAAAATCGTACCAAAGAAATCAAAGAACAGTTTTGATTGACTGTTTCTTGTGTCAATACAATTACCCTCATGTTAATATGTACAATTTTACAACTCTCAACTCAGGTTAAAAGGAAAAATCTAGGGAAATGTCAAATTAAACAAGGCACATGGAGATCAATTTCAATAATTCAACTTTACTTCTGAGTTGACATCAATGAACTCTAAATAAATTTCACGAAGGTTGACTTGTCCTCTCACAATTGACAAGTTGATCGTAATTTTGATATTATTTCTTCTCAATCGGCAACCAGTCCAGAAAAGTTAATCGAAGTCAGCATTCATACACTCACATAAAATAATATAACACTTCGGAACATATGGAAAATGCATGAAATTAAACATTCAACTAAACTCATTAGTCTTTATATACACACACACCCACACTCTAGTCCTAGTCCTACAAGTAATATTGGACAGCATTGAGTTGATGATGAGGAGTATCATTGTCATGATCATGAAGCAGCGACTTCAGCGTGGTCTTGAACAACAACTGTTGGGGCTGGGGCACGCTTAAGAACGGAGAAGTTGAATCTGGAATAGAAAGAATCCCAGCACATCCCAATTTCGTCACCAGCAGCCAACTCTCGCCTGCGCACAAAGTCTGCAGTCCAGTGATTGATGAGCACATAGCTGTTAGAAGTTGCCCATTTCTTGAACACCAAACGGTGCATTGAATTCGTATCACAATCCCACACGCTGACCCTAAGACCTTCCGGATTCCCAATTACTTCATTACGACTAGCCTCGTCGAGAAAAGGCATCACATATCTCTCGGCCAAACGTGTTTGCACTAACAGCCTCGACAAATGCCCCAGGTCACTACGAGTAAGTATCTTGGTGATGCTCCATGGGTACGTGAAGAGGTCCAGTTTTGTTGAGACCCCAATTCGAGACTCGTGTTCCTCCTCTCCGGGCCTATAATATTTCATTAGCCCAATGTTGTACGCCAGCATTTGATTTCTCATCATGTCCTCTGCAGGAATGTAAGCTTGAGTGGTGTCTTCTTTGGTAGGCCAAGTTTCATCACGCAAACTCAGTTTTGTTGAAATCTCGTTACTGTTATCATTATTAATAATAACAATGCTGTGATCTCGCTTTCTTGTTCTTTTCTTACTGCTTTCTTGATGAACTTGTTGCACATGCTTCCGCTTCTTATTGAATTTGGAGCAACGGGACATTGGTTCTTGACTGGGAGTACTTCTACTCATTACCGACATTAATATTCTTGAACCAGCCGAGGAGAAACCATCATCATCATGATCATGACCATCAACTACTGATGATGAAGAAATATTGTTAGACCCATTATCAATATTGTAATTGCTTTCTGGTTGATTCTTAACGGGCTCTTTCTTTTGTGGCTGAGAAATGACACCAATGGGTTTTTGCGGCATCGCCATTATATTGTTGATGAATATCAAATTAGCTCTTGAGGCTTGTTGACTTGATACTAATTAAGAAGAAGACAGGCCTAGGGTTTTTGCGTACGAAAATTAAAGGAGAGAAAATGTTGTACGAAATTTTTGCATAGATAGTGTAAAAGGTAGGCATACTTATTAGCTATATATAGAGAGAGAACTGAAGTTATCATAACTGAATTAGGAAATTATACATATTTCCGAACGATTTTAGGTTTCCTAATTCAATAGTGAGAGCTTTATTACAGCAACAACGAGCTTCCTAATTCTATTTCTTTAATTCTTTAATTTGCAAGTGTGATGATAATTAAAACCGAGTTGGTTATGTTAAAAATGTTGGGCCTTGGAAGGTATAATTGTCCAAAATCTCCGAATTTTGCGCCATTTTCATAAATTTTTCAATAAAGCCAAAGAAAGCAAAGTATTTTTATTTTAGCCATTTTCCAGGGGTATTTTTTTTTGTATTTTTTGAGATCAATTAAGACAGAATTGTAAAATACATTGACAAATCCTCCCAATACAAATAAATTCCCTCCACCTCCTGATTCTCAAACTCGCTTCTCCTTGTTCTCCTTTTAGCCCGCGAAAATTCTATGTATATTCTTTTATTTATTGATTTTAGGGATACCCATTTTCGTTTATGAAATTTATTTAATGGGTTTTCTTTAATTGTCCGACAGCTTTTCTTTTTGGTGTAATTCCATATATATATATATATGTAATTATGTAGGGAGCCGTTTCTGTTGCAAAATCTGAAGAGGGCTTGACACTTCAACTTGTTTGCTCACTTAGGTATGTTTTTTATTCATTTGCTGTTATTTTTATGATTTAACTGAACTGTTGATTTCGGTTTGTTGTAATATTCTGCTTTTTAATTCAAGTTACGAATGGTTGTGGAGTTTCATTAGACTTAAATAAGGAATCAAGGAAGAAATGGATTTTCGTACTTAATAGATGAATCTCCATTAGCAACTTTTATAAATTTTTTTGGAGCTAGTAACAGCTGGGTCAATTATTAGAATGCTCTTGAAATTGTTCATACATTCCAAAACAAGAAGTTGTTTACAAGTGGGTACTACTTGGTAAAATCTCGTGAGTTGATACAAGTGGTTTGGGGTTCAAACTCTGCTCACATGGGTGGGAAGGGGATTTAATTATCAGTCAGGCTATGCTTAAATAAATTTGAAAAAGAATGAAAGAAAGTTATTTACAAGGGTATAAATTTATTTGTTTAAGAAATGAAACGAGGAGAATCTACAGGAATCTTAACTATTAAATTGGCTAGTGCGACATTTTGGGAGTTCCATTGTCGAGCAGGTTACTTTTCCTAGACTCAAATTTTTGTAACCAACTTCATAGGTATAGCACTTAGCTGAAGTGTAGAAGGTACTTGTCTAGTTTATATGGCTTCAGCTCATATGCATGATCTCGAATTTAATAGGCTTAGTTCGACAAGGCTCACTTAAGATAGTGCATATATGTCCCTTAGCGTAACGGAGTAGACTATCAAGTCTGCACATTTAAGCCCCAGTGAAAATTTAGTAATTTCCTTTTTACCTTGGATACAAATCTAGTATTTATTTTGCCCAACCCAGGTTGATGTATGGATAATCTAATCTTATTGGCAAACACCGAAAAATGCGGTTTGACAACGCGAAAACAGATTGGTTAACATACATAACATCCAATCAGTGAGCAAAATATATAAACATGACGCAAGGAAATCATCATGTTTCTAACTAAACATGTCATTGTATATAGCCTTACATATGTACAGAGAAGGATAGAAACTTAGGCAAATGGTAAGCACACAGTGGGGTAAATAATAACTGGATGCTTCTTGCATTGCATCTCATTTTAGAGTAGTTGGAGCTTTGGGGAAGTCGTCAGATAATCCAAACTTTTAAAGTTGTGAAATTGATTGAGATGAGGAATTCTCAAGTCAATGAGGTCAGATATGAAATATATAAGTTCCTATTCCCTTAATAATTCAAATTATTTCACACAGAATCGGTAAAATAAATATGTAGCCATTTCATTTGATAAATCATTTTTGTACGTTTCACAATGATTACTGTTAGCATATTTGATAAGTTGATGACTTTTCAAGCCGCTGCCTGCATGTTAGAGCTTTGGATGATTGATTTACAGGTTGCATTCATCTATGGATGTGCTTTTGTTGATGTGATATGTTAAATTAGGGCAAGTATAAGAAAAATACCATCAGAAGAGTTCTTTTATCTTTGACTGGACAACTCTTGATAAATTGTTCTTGCATATGGATTTCCTTTTGTTCAGGCTGTTGGTGATTAACCCAGACAGATCATAAAGGGGAACAAAAAATTTTGGAACGGTTTTTATTTTTAAAAAATTTCTTAAGAGTATTGAGAATTATTGCTAATCTTTTCTCAGATCTAAAAACTTTGACAAATGAACAGGAAATTTTCTCTGCCAATTATGGCCGGGTTCCAGCAGCCGTCAAGCCTCTGCCTTTTTCATATGCATCTCCCGCTTTCTTATCTGTTACTGGTTCACCATCAACATTACAACAAGGTGTTGATTGCAATTTGGCATATCAGCAGGTTGGTTATAATACTGTGGTATTCATGGAACTTTTAGCATTTGCGATGTTCACCTTGGTTTTATTTTTGTAGTTTTTAAGAGTATGAAGTTATTAAATAATTTCATGTATCATTGTCTAAGCAGAACAAGTTGCTTGAAAATATCAATTTGCTGGAAATTTTGCAAGTTGGATTTGTTGAATGAACCGCTATGTTTATTCAGTAATAGTACATGGTGTTAAGAAAAATGTGAAGCCTTTTTTTTTTCCTCCCCCTTTTCGTAAGTGAAATCTGTTTAAAAGTATTGATGTTTTCTATGAAACCAGGGAAGAATTATAAAGCACATTTTATTCAGAAGTGTCAAGGGAGGAAAAAAAAAAGAGAGATAGAATATGTACCGGAAGAATAAAATGCATTTGTGGCATAGAGCACATTATTAATACAATGAGATTTATCTATGTATTTTGCAAACCATATGTTGAACTACTAATTCTTTTGAAAAATATCCATGATTTGCATTACTAATCTGTTGGGGACTTGCTGATGCTGCCATTCTCATCATGTTTCCACATTTCTTGGCTAAGAAAAATCTAATCTTTCACTGCACGGATAGAAGCTGAGGTATTCTAATATTAGAATATGAACACAATGAAAATTCTGCATATTGTTAGCATGTGTTGAACATTTTTTCGTCTGAATCTTTCATTCCATTTGTTGGATGCTCGTGCAGTCACTGGAAAAGCAGCAAACTAACAAGGATCTATCAGGGAGTCAACATTCTCATATGCCAGTGCAGTATCCCAGATTCATTGGGCAAACTAACAAGGATCCACAAGGTAGCCAACATTCTCAAACGCCAGTGCAGTATTCTAGATTCATTGGGCAAACCAACAAGGATCCACAAGGGAGCCAACATTCCCATATGCCATTGCAATATCCTGGATTCATTAGGCCTACTGACAAGGATCCACGAGGGAGCCAACATTCTCATATGTCAGTGCAGTATCCTGGATTCACTGGGCAAACTAACAAGTTCCCACCAGGGAACCAACATTCTCATATGCCAGTGCAGTATCCTGGATTCACTGGGCATACTAACAAGGATCCATCAGGGAGCCAACATTCTTGTAAGCCTGTGCAGTATCCCGGATTCGTTGACCCTCAACTAAAGGTTCCGATTGCTCATATAGAATGATTGTGCGTATGCATATCCAAGTACTGCTTGTTTTCTTTAGTTTCTGACATTGTTTGGTGTATGCTTGTCAAGCAATTGCAAAACCTGCGAAGCAACATGAAGCCTCCTGGGAGTCATCATTTTCAACTGCCACAGCAGCATCTCAGACTCACTAAGGATCAACTAGAGGTTCTGTCATGCATAAATGCATTGTGTGTATGCGCCCACATGTATTTATTTTGATTTTCTGACGCTGGCAGTTGTATATGCGTGCAGTCACTGCAATGGCAACTATACATGGAGACACCTTTGAGCAACAATAGCCCGCAGCATCACAGTTTTAATGAGGACCCACTGAAGGTAATTGACATGCATGATTTTGCACTTTATGTGGTTGAGGTCGGCAAATGTTTTAAGACTTACTGAGAATATTTGAGTAATTGACTAGATTTTGTGCTTTCACTCGACAGAGAGGAGGCACTCCAGCCACAATTGAGTCGCAGCCCCAGCAGGCATTACTTCATGCTCCACTGACATTCAACCAGGATAAATCTGGAAAGCATGTACAAGATGTGAGAGAGAAGCCTCAACCGATTCCATCATTTAGTACTAGTGGGGATCTTCCTAGAGCTTCCTACAAAGGAAAAGAGAAGGTAACTTCACCTTCAGCCAATGCCCCAACCTTCACATCTGTGGTAAACAAACCACGAGGGCCTGGATCTTTTGGGAACTGTGGTCAACTGGATGCTCCATATCCTTTTATTCTGCCGAAGGAATCCTACAATCCAAGACTGCCTCCAGAATTCCTGCTAGCATTAGAAGCGTGTAGCCCTCCTGGGGTAGATATTCCTAGTCCGTATGGAGAGACTGATGGAGCAATGTTTGAGATCCCCTTCTTCAAGAACACTGGATCTTCAAATTCATCAGGTGCTGTTAGCAATTTAGATAGTTTTTCATTGGCATCTAATATGAAAGATCTGCCCTCTGTAAAAGGCAAAGAGGTGATGAACGCAAACAAGAAAAGACGGCGTAAAGATTGATGGCCCACTAGCAGAAATTCTTATAAGGGGGAAGGATGATTGCTTGTTCTCATGCTGCAGGTTCAAGGAACAAGTTCTAGTTCTTCTTTTAATATCATTGAACATCCAATAATTTCAACAAAATTGGGGATTTATGTGGTCAGCCTTTGATTTATCTTGGATTCTTGCTTGTTGCTAAGGAATTTGTTAGTTTCTGTTGGCACTTTAGACAATGAAAATGCTTCTTTTTTTTTTCTTTCTTTTATCTATTTTATATTGTCGGATTAAATGGACAAAATTATTGATAATAGCTGTTAGTTAGCTCAACTATCACCTTTGTTATATTTATGAGCTTTTATGTAGCATGATTATATTAATATATGAAGACGCGATATCAGTATTTGTCTATTTGCTCACATTTGAGATATTGAAAAAAAATTAAATAGTTTTCCAGTACACAGCATCAGAAAACACTAAACATAAATAAAAATAAAATCTTAAAAGAACAATCAACTTCAATGGTTTTTTATTTATTTATTTTAACTGAGAAAGTTCACACTAATGATTCCCCCCCCCCCCCCCCCCCTGATTCCCCCCCCCCCCCTCAAATTAGAATTCTCTTTTGATCTAAGTTTTTTTTAGACTTTAAAATCTTGTCTCACGATTTTATATAAGTGTTAATATATAATTTTAAAAAAATTTAAATTCCTTTTTACATTTCTATCTATTAATCATCAATCAACCACGTGAATTTTCTCTTAGAGAAACTCATATCACGAGGGAATCGTGGATGATGTTTGCCCACCCCATTTCTGCATTCGCTCTGTTGTTTGATCCACCTGCATTTGAAATTTCGGTAAGATTTTTTGTCACAGTAATTAATTTGCTTAGGAGAGTTTATTTACCTCTCTACTCCAATTGGTTCTATAAAGCACTATCAACAGCAGCAATGTTTGTAATGCAGTTCCACATATCATGCCTGACCAAAGTCCCTTGACCAAGAACAAGGAAAATTACTTCAACACATAATTGCAGCACATAGATTAATTGCATGCCTACGTTCCAAACATTTGAGTCATGAAGTAATGTATGTATGCTTACCGTTACTCCGAGTTTTGCTCTGTAACCAAGGAGGTAACCAAGAGGGAGACCAAAAATATAATAAGAGCCTATGTTGATAAAAGCCACCAATGCTTGCCAGCCGCCGCCAATAGCGACACCTACATGCAGGGACAACACGAAAATGTTATCGAAAGTGAAAGAGCAGACTAAAGAAGCCATTTGAATTGGCACCTGATAGTACGGGCTGGACACTGTTAAGGACCATGGTGATGCCAAGTAGGAATGCTATTTTAGATACAGCCCGTTGCAGTTCCTTGCTGCTGGTGAAAATAATGGCGAAATAGTCCTTGGTTAGCAAGATGATAATCATGAAGAGGAGACCGATGAGGAGGGACTGAAATACTGTCACATAGACTGAGTATTTTGCTGCTCTTGGACGTCCCATTCCAAGCTCATTGGAGAGTCGGACACTGAAAAATGTGCAAGAGATTGAAACCAGCTTAAAACGATTGAAGAATAATGGCACTTAAAGATTGCCTAATGTTTACCTTATTGCAGCATTTATTCCGACGAACAACATAATTACCCATCCATTCAAGTTCATACTGATACATTCAATCGAAAAACGACATATTGAGTGAAATCCAGAACTAAACAATAGGAACAAATACGCAGAAAGTACAGTGTTTAAGGTTAATTTGTGATGTGAGACAAGTAAGTTATCGTGAACTAACCAAATTGAAAGTGAACCAACTGCAATTATGGCATCGTCAAGGTGGCCAGTGAGAATAATAATACTCGTCATATACCAAATTTCCAGACAAAGCATCACAGCTGAAGCAAGCGAAAGCCTAACAAAGGCCCAAATATCAGTGAAAGCCGCCCATGTCAACCCATGCCACCCGTCTTTGCACCAACTGATCACATATATGACCTGTGCAATTGATATTATCCAGGATGAAATATCGTATGCAATAGCTGCGCCAGCCATGCCCCAACCAAACGCATAAATGAAGACATAAAGCAGCACAATATGTAGGATTAAAGCCACAAACCCAATCAACGCAAAAGCGCTAACTTTGCTTTGAGCTTGAAGGAATTTTTGGGTAGGAAAACTGATGGCAAGTGAAAATAACTGAGGAATGGTCAGGATAGTGAATTTTCCAGCAAGTTTGGCTATCTCATCGTCTTGGCCCAGGAGCTTTAGGATTGGAGCAGAGAAGAGGTAAATGGGCAAGAGAAAGATACAGGTTACCCATAAGATTAACCAAGACCGTTGCATATAAACACCAAGCATGTGAACATGCCCTGCTCCAAAAGCTTGACCGCAAAGCGTCTCCAGAGCGCTTCCCATGCCAAGCTAATTTTGCACAATGCAACAGAACAGAATTAAAAAAAAAAAACATAACATAACATAGCAAACGAAATATTCCATTTTTAGGAGATGGAAAGATGAGTGAACTAACCAGGAGGCCAAAAGAGAAGGTGCCGATGACGGAGAGAGAAATGGTAGCAGAAGAAAGTTCAATTTCGCCAATATGCCCAACAAATATATTAGTAAACGAGTTGGTTCCATACAGACATAATAAGTTAAACACAACTGGACCTGCAATCTTCCACATCTTCACTGTCTCAGTCCGGAGCACTGACCTTGCTTGCTTCAAGTTCTTTGCCGGCGGATAGTCCTCATAAGGGAGAGCACCGTTCAGCGCTGGCTCCTCCATTTTTCTGTTGTTGCACTCGCGTACGGTCGCGATCAAATTACTAGAGTTTGATTTGTTGAAAATAGCAGAAAGATTTTAGTGTTGCTTTGCCTGAGGGATTTGTACTTTGGTTGTCTTGGAGTATACGCTACTCATTCACTAATGTTTGTTGTGCTTTCTTAAGCAGTTAGGTACATCTCTCTACATGCATGGAATGATGCAATCATCATATATTTTTAACATTAACATTTATTTGAGTAGTATCAATTTTATTTTTTCAATTAAAAGCAATTTAAATTTTGACCAAATTTTGCTGTGAAGTTGCCAATAGAGAGAGAATAGAAGAGATCAATAACGAATATCAAAGGTACCCTGAGAGTTAGAAGCATGATTAAGAGGAAAATAAGGTACATATTCTAAATTCCAAAATCCTTCACCGAAAGTGAGATTTCTTTCATATAAATTATAACATCTCCAGTTTTACTGCTAAACATGGAGCCGCAATCAGTGAAAATCACTTCAAATAAGCTTCTTCAAGTCTTCGACACCGAAAATTTTATCATTGTGATGAAATATACAATAAATTAGCTTCATTTGAAAATTTTAGCCCATTTGGTTGAAGTGCTAAAAACTTCATCTCAAAATTGAGTCTCCAAGAAAATTGAAAGAGTTTCCGGTACATAGCATCAGTAAACACTGAAAATAGATAAATAAGTATATATATTTAAAAAATTAAACAATTCTAAACAAACAGACATTCACACAGAGACTAAGAAGATTCGGCGCTCTTTTGGTGGAGAAACTTCATACTCCATCAACAATCTTTTCATTACTAATGCTTTGCCCACCCCACTTCCGCATTCGCTCTGTTGTTTGTTCCACCTGCATTCGAAATTGACACTTAATGATATAACTTTAATTCAGTCTTAAGTAACTGTTAAACAGAGAAATAAATCAAAAAGTTTTACTAGCACATTTTTTCGTCCTTTTTTTCCCCATCTTGTTTCATCATTCTTATCCAACACACAATAGATCTTTGTGAAACCAGCCATATTGTCATTTAAACTGGCTCATGCTTGTCTAGTATAATTTATTAAGACTGAAAAGTTATGAGGCTTACAAAATGAAGGTACTTTGTTTATATTGAGTGACTCAATCATTAAGTAATTTGCCTAGCTAAGAGGGTTTAGTTACCTCCTTGGTCCAGTTTGTTCTATAAAGTACAATCAGCAGCAACAACGTTTGCAATGCAGTCCCGCAAATCATGCCTGACCAAACTCCCTATAATAACAAAAATTATTAACAAAAGAACCACAGCCAAACAGATTGCATCTTCAAAAATTGAGTCATAATGTATGTATGTATGTATACCGTCACTCCCAGATTTGCTGTGTAACCAAGGAGGTAACCAAGAGGGAGACCAAAAATGTAATAAGAACCGATGTTGATGTAAGCCACCATCGCTTGCCAACCACCACCAATAGCAACACCTATGATAACGATGTGAAAAAGTTACCAACGAGGGAATGAGCAGAATAAGAAGGCGGCTAGTTTTGTTGAAAAGTTTGAATTGAGACCTGAGATTACTGGCTGGACACTGTTAAGGACCATGGTGATCCCAAGAAGGAATGCTAGCTTAGCCACAGCTTGTTGCAGCTCTGCACTGCTGGTGAAAATAATGGCAAAATAGTCCTTGGTTATTAAGATAATAACCATAAAAAGGACTCCGATGAGAAGCGACTGAAATACTGTCACATAGACAGAGTACTTGGCTGCTCTTGGATGACCTAATCCAAGCTCATTAGAGACGCGCACGCTGGAAATGTGAAACAGATTAAAATATGTCCCAAGTGATTGAAAAGTAATGCATTTAACATGGAGAAATGCAGTGTCAAAAACTCAAAAATAACAGCAACACAACATGCATAGCATGAGAAACTCCTCACGTTATAAGCAAACTGCAACAGAACCTCCAAAAGCATTATCGTTACTATAGAAGACAATTTAGAATCTCATCGTTGTGCCAAAATTCCTCATTTATTTTTTAATCAACAGTTCCTTTGATTACAATATATACCATGCATAATTCAATTTGCACTCTAAATAGAGCAGAATGACTTAACCTATTGTTTACCTTATTGCAGCATTAATGCCAATGAACAGCATAGCTTCCCAACCATTCAAGTTCATGCTGAAACATAACAATCGAAGAAATAATTAAAATTACATCAGAATTGTGAAGTCCCAATAACAGGACATGTACAAGTTATCATGAACTCACCATACAGAAAGTGAACCAACCGCAACTATTGCATTATCAAGGTGGCCAGTGAGAATAATGATACTCATCATATACCAAATTTCCAGGCAAAGCATCACAGCTGAGGCAAGGGAAAGCCTAACAAAGGCCCAAATCTCAATGAATGCTGCCCTGGACAAACCGTGCCAAGTCTCCTTGCACCAACCTATCACATATATAACCTGTCCAATTGCTATTATCCAGGATGAAATATCATATGCAATAGCTGCACCAGTCATGCCCCAATCGAACACATAAATGAAGACATAAAGCATTACAATGTGTACTACTAGAGCCACAAATCCAATCCATGCAAATGCGCTGACTTTGCTTTGAGCTTGAAGGAACTTTTGAGTAGGAAAATTGATGGCAAGAGAAAATAATTGGGGGATTGTTAGGATTGTGAATTGTCCAGCAAGATCGGCTATCTCTTCTGCTTGCCCGAGAAGCTTTAGGATTGGAGATGCAAAGCAGTAAATGGGCAAGAGACAGACACATGTTACCGACAAAATCAACCAGGATCGTTGCATGTATACACCAAGCATGTGAACTTGCCCTGCTCCAAAAGCTTGACCACAGAGTGTTTCCAAAGCACTCCCCATTCCAAGCTACAATACAACTTTGCAAAACAAAATTAGTAAACATTTTAGCTAGGAATAACAGCAATTTCATATTTGACAAAAAAAAGAGGGGAAATCCCATCGCCGTCAATTTTGAAGTAAACCAATACAGAAAAAAGGATACTTGCATTCATATACAAAATTTATAAAGCAGAATTATATATCAAACATTGTTATGCTTTCAAAATTAAATTGAAACACAACAGTGACACCCAATAGCTCCTTTAATCACTGTGGTGCAATACATTGATTAAAGATTCAAAACAGAACTTAAAAAGCGTGTCACATCAAGTCATCGCTTGACCTAAAAGCAAAAGCTGAATGATAAGTGCTACGTCAGAACAATAGTATGTAAGTTTTTAACCAAAAAAAAAAAAACCCAATATATATAAGAAAAGTGAGAAGTGAACTAACCATGAACCCAAAAGAGAAGGTGCCAATAACAGAAAGAGAAATGGTAACAGAAGAGAGCTCAATTTCACCAATATGGCCAACAAAAATATTAGTGAAAGAATTGGTGCCATAATTACACAAAATGTTAAACACAATAGGGGTAGCAATCTTCCACATCTTCACTGTCTCAGTCCAAAACACTGATCTGGCTTCCTTGAAGTTCTTCACCGGCTCATAGTCTGCAGCAGTAGGACATCCAATGACTGCACCACCGTTCAGCAGTGGCTCCTCCATTCTTCTTCCGGCGATGATGTTACACGTGTAGGGTACTGACGTGCTGTTGATTTATACCGACATATAGCAGATAAGAGATATTTTTGCCCTGATGACTTGGTCTTCGGGTGAGGGGGTTGTTTGTTTAGTTTTGTTTTGCACTCTTTCTTTTTCTCTACGCATGAATGCAGTTGATTTCGCTTTCTTGTTATTCGATTGATTGCTCTGCTTGCGTACATTAAATGTCCCTCCTCCTGCATGGCATTTTATTAATTTCATATTTTACTCAATTTTATTGAATTAAAATTTATAATTGAGTAATAAATGACATCACGACTTACCATCCGTGCTATTTCTTTTTCCCTTTAAAATTTTGTTTTTTTTTTTAAAAAGGAGGTTAGTGCTCGGTAGTAACTCATTTATCTCTTGCCATTTTTATGGGTACAAAATTTTATTAACTAATCCACTAGACTTTTATTATTTATTTGATCTTGTAGGTGTGAGGTAGATCTATCTTGCCTCTTGTGTGTGCAAACTTGTAAACTATATTTCATGGAATTATGAGATATATTTTATTAAAAATAGATAAATTTAAGATGCGGCTATGTTATTTTAATAATATTGTACGCCACGGTTTAGATATCATTAATTCAATGGACAGAAGATTTACTAAAATTTAATTATTTAACAATACTCAAAACTTTAGGATATGAATGCCAAATAATCAACCATAGATTTGACTCTAAAATAGAACCTAAAGAAAAAAAGTACAGTGTGATAAATCTTCTCAAAACCTACTTGTGCGGCCAAATTTGAAAATTCTGGTCCTCACCTACTTGCCTATCAACTCAAGTATAATTAAAAAGGTCCATTTCTTTAGGAAAAATTTACAATTGTTGTCTTTTTGAGTTTGGGTAAGTTGAATGGGCAAAACTCGTCCACGTTTTATGTCTATGTACCAAAATTACACATTTTATTTGCCGATTTTTCTTTTAATTTTTAAATTAGTATGACTACATAATACATATTTGGGGATAGTTAGCATTTTTGAACTACAAATGATAATAGCTCTACAAATATGTAGCCCAACATCCAACGGTTCACAGTAGAGCGGACAAAATTTGACACGATTCGATTACTCGTTTATTTATAATAAAAAAATTTGGAAAGGTAGGTATGTATACAGTATTTTATTTATAAAATTTTATATAAATATAGAATTTTAATAGTGTAAATGTGCAAAATATTGGTACACATGTATACCGATATTATGTTCATATATAATATTATTTACATATATATAAATAAAAACTTTAATAGTGTAAATGTGTAATTTTTTTGGGGGGTGTATATGTGGGTATATGTGTGTGTGTGTATAACATTTGTTAAATATATAGATATTAAACAGGTTATTGGATAACTCGTTTATTTTTCGTATCAGATTTGGGTCTTAATAATTTGACACGATTATTAAATGAGTTGGGTTTAGGTCGACCTAAATTTAACACAATACGAACCTGACACGACCCGACAACCTGTTTTGCCAGCTCTAGTTCGCAGTGCTCATGGAAAAATCCAGCTTTGCTACGTTTTCTTCATTGACAAGGCATTTTTTAACTTATTTTAGAGGTTTCCTCAACGAGGGAGATGACTGATCAGCATTGGACCTCTTTGCTTTTGGTTCATGGGCTTCCCTTTGGGCTGGTGAGCGATGAGATCCATGTTGTTATTCGTTACCGCGGTGCACTAGTATCTTAGGTAAATATTAAAAGTTGAAACTAGGCCTTTTGAGTTTTTGACACCTCGAGATCTCCCATAAAACCCTTTCTTAATTGAAATTATTTAAATAATGAAACATAAATTAATTCATTTCTTATTTTGAATGGGAGTTCAATTAAAACACTTAAAATAACACATTCTTTTAAATTTTAATAAAATTTTTCACCCACCCCGTTTCATAATTTATATTTTATAGTTTATATTTTAATTAAAAAATATGTTTTTAAGAAAATTATAACAGTTTAGATTATGAACATAGAAACTATATAATAAAAAATATATAATTTAAAACACGTTATATATTTTATCGTGTGGTTATGAAAAAGTATTATACTTTATAACAGTTCCAACATAACTGGGCCCATAATTTAAAATATATTAAGATTGTAAATACAAACACTTATGATATAATCTAGAGATATACCGAGTTTTAATTCAAAAATTCCACTCTCATTGATATTCTAAAAGAAATCTACCCTTAAAAAGTTAATCGATATTTTTAAAGGCATATGTGGGAGTTCGCACTTTATGAGAACTTAGCTTGGTGTTATAATTATATAGAAGATGAACCAAAGAAAATCTTGTTTTAGCTTACAAACCTTCTTATAATTTGATAAAAATTAGTTGTATAAGAAGTCTCAAGGCATGATTAGTAACTTTTGAGATTTGTTTTTTTTTTCTTTTTCTAAGGAGCGATGTTACATTTTTTATTAATAACATCATAATACCTTTACTCCCTCATCAATATTACGTTCAATTATATAAAAGAAAAGTAAGTGGTCGATCAATAGAATTAATAAAAAAATATAATTAATTAATTTAATTTTTTAATTGTAACTCGCCTTGTTCACTTTTAATTCAAAAATTCCACTCTCATTGATATTCTAAAAGAAATCTACCCTTAAAAAGTTAATCGATATTTTTAAAGGCATATGTGGGAGTTCGCACTTTATGAGAACTTAGCTTGGTGTTATAATTATATAGAAGATGAACCAAAGAAAATCTTGTTTTAGCTTACAAACCTTCTTATAATTTGATAAAAATTAGTTGTATAAGAAGTCTCAAGGCATGATTAGTAACTTTTGAGATTTGTTTTTTTTTTCTTTTTCTAAGGAGCGATGTTACATTTTTTATTAATAACATCATAATACCTTTACTCCCTCATCAATATTATGTTCAATTATATAAAAAGAAAAGTAAGTGGTCAATCAATAGAATTAATTAATTTAATTAATTAATTAATTTAATTTTTTAATTGTAACTCGCCTTGTTCACTAGCGAACTTGAGCTCCTTTAGGGCCTCAACTAAATCTCTAGGGTGAGTGATGGCGAAGGGCAAATTCAGTATAACACGTATATTTCATTAACCGCTACTAATATTGTGATCTAAGAATGATCGGAAGAATCAAGTTAATTGATGTGTGCATTATGTGGAACACGAAAAATGATTAATCTAGCAATTAAATTTGAAATAGAGTTTTTGTTGTAGAGCTTTTATAAGTAGAGATTTAAAAAAAATTAATTATTTAGTTGTCAATAAATTTTTTTTATTAAAAATTATAAAATTAATTTAATAGATAAGTGTTTTTAAAGTTATGTTAAGAAATAAATGAAATAAAATTGTTAAATAAGCAAATGATATTTTAATATTTAAAAAAAAAATCAACCACTATTCTCAAAAGTCTAGAATTTGAGTTTGTACTAATAAAGTCAAAATAATTTATTTAATATTTAAAAATTCTCTCGACTAAAAAACAACTAGATAACAAAATAACAAAAAAAAATTTCTGACATTAAATAAATAACTTATGATTATTAGATAAATCATATCAAACGGACAATTAGTTCGGATATGTTTGAAAAAACTTTAATGTGTGCGTGTGTAGGAGGATTTGATCTAGTGCACAACGCGCGCGGTTACACACGTGTCATGATCGATTAAGGGTTGTAGGGCTCACATCAGAAGTCCCTTGAAAAAAATTGTTTGCATTTGAAAAAAAAAAAAAACCAGTCTTTTCACGGCACATAATGATTTTGTTCACAATCACAAACTGTTTTATTTTTCTTTGAACTTATTGATCTTGATGACATCACAAACTCCGCTCCCACTTTACATGACCATGAACACTGCTGATCAGATCAAATTCTAGTACCCTATGAAGCAACTTTTGTCTTTGTGGGGCACTAGAAGTGTACTGTAACATTTGCAGCCTCATGTATTGAGGGAAACTGTCATTATTGCCATGAAAAAGACGCGATTATTGCTGATAAATTAAACAAACGAGTGATTAAAAATTGTATATAAAAATTGTACATAGGCATCATAACCAAGGGGAATAAAATTGCAAACATATACACCATTTGTGACTTGAATTCCAAAGTACAAATTCAAAGGATGATACATATTTCGATGCACATGCACATATCTTGAGCTTGCTAATTGTTGCAACTATTTTGCCATATGTATGTATATTCATTCTCAGATGTGGGAGCTTTTTTTTTCTTTTTTTTTTAAATGTGAACGCGCTATTAAGTCATGCGATCTAATTGCATTAAAATTCAATGCAGTCTAATAATATTAAAATTTAACTCTATTAAACTGCATGACTTAATAATGTATTTGCATAAAAAAAATGAGGTGTATAACAATGTTGCATGGTGGATTCACAATCCATTGCCTTGATCCACTTGGCTACATCCGTCCCTCCGCTGTTTACACAATTTTGAAATACAAAGATCCATTGATCATTTTTTTTTAATCTTACTTATGAATAGCCAAATGAAGATCGATAGGTAGAAAAACTACAATTTTTCTATTGTCTTTTTTCTTTGTTATGAAATCAACTGTAAAATTAGAAAATGTGACTCTAATATCTAATTAATAATCGAATTAATAAAATTAGAAATTTATTCATTTATTAGTAGTATTAGCTCATACAAAAAATATCATACCAAGAAAGAAAATGCATAGAAGTACTTAAAGAACTAAAAAAACTACTAAAGAACCCCGATAAAGAAACCCGACTAAATAACGAATCAATATAGACCCCCCAGCGGAATTACTTTTGAATAAATTTCAAATCATATATAAGAACCATAGCATTTCGTGATTTGTTGGTAAATCTATTATGAATTTTTTATTCTCTGTCAATCAAACCAATAATGTGGGACCATTAACATGGTTAAAGGTAAAGTTTGAAGTCTAGATATAGCACGGTACTTTTTCTACTACTATGTTTTATCATATAATATAAATATTTTCAAAATGAATGATTAATAATAACTATTGGACTTTTTTTTATTCAAAATAAAACACTCATGTTGATAAAAATTTGAGCCTTTTATTGGTATTGGAAATTTTATTGAAAAATATTAGAAAAATAGGTCTTTCAACCATTCCATTTTTATGCTGAATCGATGACCTTTATATAAAGTAAGAAGAATTCTTTGGATTTGAAGAAAAAAAGAAAAGAAACATCTTTGCTGACTATATATATATATCCAAACTGATTAGCTTAATTACTATGGGTGAATGGATAAATTGATGTTGTTTTTTTCTTCACATGAAATAGTTAAGAACAATTGCTAGATATCCCAACATCTAATACTAATTTTGAGTGCGACATCATCCAACAAATAAGTGACATATAGCATTAGAATTCAAGTTGAACTGAAATGATGGGATCCCTTACATTAAGCTCTTATCAGAAAATGTTATAATTTTGCCCTTATCATAAAAAATAATAATAATAATAATAATAATACTGGACGGTTGAATCATCGATGAGGAATAAGTTGGGGCAGGTTTAGCATTATTCTGTTCTAACTGTGATTGAAGCTCATGTTGAAGTTAAGGCCCGTCAAATAAGTTTCAACCTTCAATATGGGCCTTCGGCCTTTTAAAGAAAAAATGAGCTTTCCTCCATTGATGCAGCCGCAGAATCCATCTGGTCAATTCTTATGCTTTTAGCCTGATCCAAGTTTTGTCTCCAAAAATTATTAGTCTTGCTAGTGATTATTACTAAGATAAACAAATGTTACTCGCGGATTAAGTTCGATCTTAATTATGATAAGTTCATATCAAGATTCGATGGGATGGTATAATAAGTAATTTTAAAACTTATGTAAATCACTCAATTGATAAATGTCACATCACTTATAATAATAATAAAAAAATTTAATATTCTTTTGGATGACCTCTCTATTAGGGCAAAAGAGTCCTATTTTTCAAGTCACTAACAATTTTATTCCATTTCTTTTACAAGATAACTTTAAAAATTGCGAATAAAGGTAATCACATTTTTTTTTTACTAAAAACTATGATTAACAAACTAACTGGACCTTAATCTTTTTTAAGAGGCACTTTATTACAATCGGGATACACTTTAGTATGAAAAACAAACCTTTCTTTAAAAAGTCAAATTAATGAAAATTTGTATGGTAAGTGACACTACATTTGACAATCAAAGCAAGTGGTTGAGGGATGAACATCACTTGGTAGAATTATAGGAAGGTGCAAAATAATTAGCTATATAGGGGGGAATGCATTATGAAGGATATGAAGGGTAGATCGAGAAATATAGGTTTCTCTTTTGTTGCTAGATTTCATTTTTAGAACCAACCCTCCACCCCACAAAATGAGACATAAAAGCATATACGGATAAGGTAGAATAGCCATGGCACCAACTGATAAATCAAAGTTTTGCTGTCATACAATTTGAACCACACAATATAATCAACGATGCAAAGCATATTGTAATTAAAAGAGAGATAGAGAGAGAGAAGAATCAAGAAAATAAATGCGTTTCAATTACGAAAATACTAATACTAGTAATGGATCCCTCTATCTCATGAGGGAGATGTACTGTTCATGTGAGAGGGATGTATCTAACATGTATGTAAGGTAGGGATTGCCCTAATACTATTCTCCCTTAATGCATGCATGCATGGCTCTTTAATTCTCATACTAAAAACCGAAAAAAGTGCTCGAAGAACACTGTATTTACTAAGGCAACAAAACAAATAAATAAAAAATGATTATCAGCGCAATTTATGGTTCAACTGTTGGAACACGTGTTGAATTTTAAAAATTATATTTTTCGACTAACTTTCCTTAACTAATCATCCCCAAATCGAAATCCCACGAGAGACAAGGGTTGAATAATAAATAATTTGAATTTCAGCCATCCCTAATTTAAAGAAAAAAAAACGTTTAAATTTTGTAAAATAGTAGTAATGATTTGGCAGCTTTGAAGGAGAAAAAAACATGGGATTCTGGTATGTGTGAACTATTCAATCATCATGTATAGAAGAGAAGACCCACCAAGCGGCGGCAGTCGTTTTGAAATCTTGAATTTTGTTGAGGTGCTCTGAATTTAGATTGATCCAAAATTCTCTTCTTTCATTTTTTTTGCGGCCCTTTTTTTTGGTGCTCTTTCACGTGTCTCCGAATGCGAGTCACGAGTGTGCACGCAAACGAATTCTCTCGATGTTAAGAAGAGTGTGTGTAACCAACTTTGTTGGCTCCACTGGCAATGGAGCTCGCTTAAGTAGCTTGATTGAGTTTGTTCATCAGTTTGAGTTGCAGGGAAATCGCATTTGTTGGGAGAACACGTGCCTCCCGGTTCGAGCGGAAACTTCTAGTCTAAATTGTGGTATGGGTTTAAAAGTGCCTCCCACAGTTAGGTCCCTCCCCAGAATACCTCGTGATTAAGATAAAAAAAAAAAAGAGTGTGTGTGTGTGAATCAACCAATAACCAATTAATTAATTATTAGAAGTGCTTTTGGGATATTTTTTCACTCTAAAATAAATAAATAAATAAATTACTCTCAAAAACCTTAAATTGTTTAATGTTTTTTATTTCGGTCTATAATATTTGAGTAATAAATAGTGCTAAATATTATTAAATTTCACTTTAGATTATGCAGTAGTGATATATGATGTATCATTTATTAAATTACTAATAATGTTTTATAAAATTTCAAATAAATGTTACATCATTCAAATCTGGATGGTAAAATAAATAAAATTATTTAAAAACTACTTGCTCGAATTTCTATCTATTTTAATAATAGATATGAATTTAAAATAATTTACATTTAATTTCAATTTTAGGCAAACGCTGAGTTGAGTTGGAGATGCTCCAACGTAGATGATGGCATGGTTTACACCGTTAGATCCACACCATAGGATTCATTCAATATAATTCATTATCTTGAAAGAAATGAAAGAAAAAAAAAGCGCGGCAAAATTTAGGGGCTTTGCAGCAGTACAAAAATCTTGCCCGCTCACAGTATTATGAAAAAAGTGCAACGGCTGATCATCATCATCATCATCATCATCACATAATAGATTCTGCTTTTGGACAGAAAGCAAAGCAGTCTGATTTGATATTTGATTAGCAGTTTATAAGCCAATAATATGATGAAGCGTAGGCACGCCGAAATCTAACGGCGCTCGATCAGAGTGTATGCTGCGTGTAATAGACAAAACAAAACAAGGCAACAAAAGAGTCGTAAATTTGGCATGGGACGGTGTCTTTTGTTTTTTTTTCCTTTTTTTTTTTTTGAAGACGGCTTTTGCAGTAACTTATTTGATTTTGACAACTCACTTCTTGAATTCTTTTGTCCCTCACCGGCGACAGCGGGCTAACTAAAACCTGTGTTGCCTCGAAATATGAAGAATTTCTTATTCTTTTTCTTTTCTTTTTTTCTCAATCACAAGTCATTGATCATTTTTTCTTGAAGAAATTGTGTTGATTTTTGACAGGTGAAAAAAATAGAAGAAGAAGAAGAAAAGTTTTAAGTTTCCTAAATTTATATGTATAAATTAAATTACATTTTAATTTAGAAGAACATTGGAGAGTTGAACTTTTAATTTTTTTAATAAAATTTTTTAGTTATTTTAAGATAGCTCGAACAAATAAAAAATGACCAACAAACATGTGTTTCTTATATATACAGCGGAATCTCATTAAACTAAAACTCAATAAATTGATGACCTCAATTAAATAATAATTTTTTTGTCTAACTTAGGACTAACTTGATAAAGTAATAGTTCAATAAATTTATTATATAATGAATTTTCAAAAAATATATATATTATTTTTCTATAGGACACAACTAATACATAAATTAATAGTTAACTAATTTGAGACTAAATACATATAATATGTCTATGAAGTTCTTGTAAAATAAATTTAAGTGTTGCTTTCCTTTTCTTGAAATTGATTTCGACTTCAATTTGATCTCTAATTGTTTGTTTATAACGTTGAAAGTAATTCCACCGTGGTATTGTTGCTTTAGAACAAGAAAATTATTCAATATCACACTATTGTTTTGAGTGCTTCTTTTCACAAGATGAGCTCTATAGTAAAACTAATCTTCAACTTCTTCCTCTTTACCATTTCCTATTATACTTGCAATAATTTGGTTGTCACTCAAAATCAGAATCATATCATATAGCTTAACAGAATTGTTACATTCTCTAATTATACTACCTTTATATTCATAAAAATTCCTATTATAGACATTATATTATCTTTATAAATTAATAATTACTAATTTATCAACATATTAATAGATTTATCGAGATTCTACTGTATGTCAAAAGAGCCACCTTAGATGTCAACACAATACCTAACTTAATAAAGCACATGTTGAAGGCCGATAAAGATCCTCTCTGATGAACTTTTAAAAATTGTGTGTCATATGTCTTTAAATGATAATGTATGGATAAGATTTAATTTCTTCGTTGTTTTTATTTATTAACTACCAACCACCCACATATATTTTTAGTCAAGAGAATATCAGATCATAAGAATCCTAATTCGTTGAAGACTATACAAAATAAGCCAACGTTAGAGCGAATGCATTTCTTCATATGTTCCTTCCTATAAATTAAATTCTTGATTTGCAAATAATAACACCTCATGTGATCACAACATTAATGAGAATGTGAATTTTTAAGAGAAAAAAAAAATAACAAAAATCTCTTCCACAAGTTTTCTTTTGCCAAATTTTTTTGGGGGAAAGTCCATTTTTCTCTCAGATTCTATCAAACCAATCACACCCACGCAAGCTGTAGAACTCGTGTTAATTGTGTGGTGTTGGAGTGGGGGAGAAAATTTGATAACCAATTTGCGACGGGGCTTTCAATTTTGAAAGTAGTGTATGTTAAAACGTTTTGGTGAGTGATGATGGAACAGTTAACGGCAAAACAAAACTACAGCAAGAGTTGTTCAGATGACAGCTAAAAAATAAAATCCACGCGCTTGCAAATTGCAATGGGCATGTATGCATTTTGGAAAAAAGTAATTTGGTAACATTTATAGATAAAAAAAATAATAAAAATAAAGTAAAGTCATCACCATTTATGTATTTAATATTAATTTATTTTGGAATTTAGGTGGCTTCTCATCGTTTGGGTCATGTTGTGGTATCGTCTTAATAGACTTTTCCTTAGTAGGTAAGACTCACGTACGAAAATAAGTCTTAATTAAAAATCTCTTAGGTGAAATAATTATTGATAGAGAACAAATAAAAATATGAAAGAGACAGATTGACCTTAAAGTTTAAAATCGAGACTAATTTGATTCTAAAGTCAAAGTGAATTCATAAAAATTAAGTGTTTGTTTGGTACGACTTATTTAATGGCCATAAGTGATTATTTAATTCTATAAGCTCTTATCGTAATTTTTATTATTGTTTGGTTTTTTTTAGTGGAGCTTTTAGAGCTTAAATAAGTTATTTTTTCTCTATTAGTAAAATCTCAAATTTTGGACTTTTAAGAGTAGTGGTTGATTTTTTTAAATATTAAAATATCGAAAGTATCATCTACTTATTTGATAATTTAATTTAATTTTTTTTCATAATATAACTTAAAAAATTGCTTACTAAAGTAATTTAATAGAAACTCTTATTGACAACTAAATAAATAATTTTTTTTTAGGTAAAATCTTTATTTGTAAAAACTCTACTTAAATAAACTTTACTTGAAAACTATACCAAACGGAGCCTAAGATAAGAGTTTGATATTCTTATTGAAATTAATATATATTATTTACTTTTTATTATTTTTATAATATCTAATAACTCTCCTAATATGTGAAAAATTAAAAATAAATCTAATAACTCTCCTAACATGTAAAAAAAATAAAAAATAAAGAGATTAATAAAGGGTCATTTGCTTGATATTTGATATTGAGAATATAAAATATATATTCATTATAAGAAAAACTCGTTTAAAATTAACAAAAGGTATAAGAAATATATTTTATTATCAATTTTTTATTCACTCGAGATCTATATTTATTATTTTTAGTATTTAATTTTCAATTTATATGATTTACCTAATTTATAATAAATTTGAATAAAAATGTCTATGAAACTAAGGGTAATACTATAAAATTATAGTGTGAGGAAGACTATTGGGTATTATGAAAATAGTATATTGATTTCATTAGAAAAAAAAAATGACAATCTCCCATAAATAAATTAGCTGAGAGATTGGAGCTCAAAAAAAAAAAAAGATAAATAGGGTAAAAAAATTTAAAATAGAAATGAAAAGTAAACTTTAAATGTGTCGGAATTGAATTCAAATCTTTTGCTCCGATATTATTTTAGAGAAAATAGTTGACCTCTACATTTTAAGCCAAAATAATAATAATAATAAATAAATATGGTACCGTACTACGATTCTGTTGATTTATATGTTTTTGCATCATTGGATGTAGCCATGAAAAAAATCCCATCATTAACTGAAAGTATATGGTAATTTAGAATTTAAACCCATTAAAACCTATCGCTATTAACATTATAAATGAAGAGCATCTATCTTTATTAATATAAAACATTAAGACTAAAAAAAGTTTTTTTTTTTTTAAAAAAAAAAAACAGACCTTTCATCATTCAAAGAATCATGAGCTTCAGTCGGACCAAGCTTTTATTATTTTATTTATGTAAGCTTACAAACAAACACAAATAGCAACAAGCCCTCCAAAATTTTCTGACAACTCCAAGAACTAATGCATTTGTTTGTTTATTTATTGTGGTGCTCCTAATTAATAAGCTTATAGTTTTTTACAAATTTTTTAGGTCGATTTGATATGGAAATAGACAAACGATCTACATTAGGGGGAAATTTTTTATTTTATTTTTTAAAGAAGCTGTATTGAAATAAATGGTGCATTAATTTCGTGGAATAAATGTTGCATTGAGTACGTAGCAAGTTATCCTTTAGTTTCAATTGAAACGAGGGAAAACAAATCAATAATCAAGCTAGCTAGCTTGGCTGTGCCTTGTTTTATTAAAAATAATTGAAGTTATAAACCTAGACCATGCCTTAACATTCTATGTAATTGAAATGTTTGGTTTGTCTTAAACTATTTAAACTTTAGACTTTGATAGTTTCCCTAACATGAAAGCTAAGGTGTCACATTTAAATTATGCATGCTTACTTGCTGTTAATTAATTTATACTTTTAAAGTTAGATTATCTCAAAATCTTTATCATGGTATCTCTGTTGAGATCTACATAATCTTAAAATTGATCTCTTGAAATCCGCATAAACTCTAAAAATGAATTAATGTTTTACTTAATAAGACATGTTAAAATTATCGTTAATATATTGTTTCTAACATATATTTCACAAGATAAATTCGAATCAACAACCGCTCATTTGACATGAACTGTTATTGATATAAGATATGTGAGTAAGTTTATTCATGACATTTGTACTTGTTAGGCAAATTGGTTCTTTAAATCACATGCTATGGGCAAAAAATAAAAAATAAACAATTAAGGGTGTCAAATTATCATGACATAGTTCCAATCCCTTTAATCAGTCATTAGAAACGAATTGTGCTTACAAAAATGTGTGAAGTTGTTCATATTTCTTATTTACAACTTCATTTTCTTACCTAAATTTAGCTCCTTTTCCCAAGAACGAATTAACAAATGCAATCAAGTTGGTCACACCAATAATTTGTCACTAATTTCGAACCCAAAGTAAAACCAAAGTCGATGCTCACCTAATCAAATTGCCAAAGTGGGGGCTCAATTGGGACCATCTAATCAAAAAGTGAGGGTCCTAAAGATAAATCCCCCTATTAATTGAAATTTGCTTTTGCATGCGCATCATACATCATGCGACCATAATGAAATTATCCACAAAAGAAAAAAAAAATTCCATCCTCTATAAGATTTTTATCAATCTTTAGCTAGTGGTCCTCAAGTTTCCCATCAACCCAACTCTTTGCCAGCTTTGGAATCTTCTCAGTTTATTGTAAAGTGGTTTATTGCATTGAAATTCATATACGAGATTGTTTATCATATCTGCATTTTTCTAATATATATATATATATAGATCAAATGTTTGAATGTACTGGGCAATGTTTGGGTTTGATTTAGTGATTTTTTAACTTATCATGACTCGATACAACTATATTGAATTGCTGTAATTTAAAAGAAACAACACATCAATTCTAAATATGCATAAAAGAAACCAATCAATTCACAAAATTAAGAATAAGTATTTTATACGACACTTGGTTTGATTATGAAATGATTTAGTGAATAACGTCGCCCATATTATTGAACACAAATGAACATATTAAATAATTTTTTAGTTATGTATTAACCAAACAATAGCTAAATAAATATTTTTTGTCCCCATTGAAATATATAAAATCGGGCAAATTCTCCGAAATATTTTAATGTAATTTGGTAGTCGAACTTTCATTTGAATTTTAGAACGGATATTTGATTGGATGGTTGTTTAGTAGAACAATAAACAACCATATAACACTTTTTGTTTTTGAAATTAACAATATAATAATGCTTTAATAGAACAATTCAAGATGATCATCTAACTACATAAATCCAAAGCGCAATTTAATTAAATCGTTAAAATTGATGAAAAATTAGTTTAAGGGGGTCTTTATTTCATTACTCGCAAAAAACCAAAAGGACACCGAGCGATAGTCAATTTCTTGTTAATATGAACTATTAAGTCAGTGGTCCCGCTAAAGAGGATTTAATAAATTTTAAAGTACTTAAACAAATAATTAAATCGCTAATCAATTGCTTAAGAACATGTAATCCACAATTACCTGTCGGCCGCTCTGACTCTACCGCCGGCTTTTTTGTGTCATTGCGTGGTGTGTGGATTTCGTGTGGCACGGATCGCGTGTGCGCGTACACGCGTCACCAAAGCGCGTAACGTCTTCCGATTTAAAAAGCTTCACTCTCAGCTGGCGTAAGCTAAATTCCAACATAGAAACCGGCTACCCCCGGTTTAACTCAAAACCCCCGGAACTTAACAGGGCCCACGTGGAGTTAAATTCCAGTAATGCCCCTCGTTGCCGCGAGTAAGGGCTGATTCGTTTTTCTGTTAGGCAGTCTCCGCCAACTCTTTTTTGCCTTTTCCAATTGAAGTAATGTGGAATAATTAAATGACTAATTTACCCTTGTATATTTATATAATTAGCTTTTAATTAGGTGAAGTGGTGGGTGCATATCATGAGAAGAATCAACATACTAGATAATGCAAAATAGTTTGGTACCTTTGGATTTAGCCACCAATGTATATAAATAATATATAGTTTCCTTTTTCTAACTGTCATTTATCGCAATATGTCTTTTTTATTTAAAAATTGTTATTGCTCGATATCTATTATACTCACTATATATTTGTTCGAGAAAAAAGATGATTTTTTTTTAATAACCCTAAGAGAGACGATAGTTACTTGTTCAAAAATTGTTATTCCTCAGTATCTATTAACTAATGGCGTATAACTTAATTTGCGTATGACATTTTATTGAAACAAATACTGAATAAGAGTAATTAGATAGTTCAAAATATGCACATCAAAACGTATGAAATTGTGTTGGACCAAGTGAGAACTCCGTGTAAATCTTTCTGAAGTTGGATCGGGAGAGCGCATATTTAGCAAATAAAAATAGTTAGGCAAAATACAAGTGGCAAATGATATGTGCTTGACACGTGAAGGTAGATGAGAGGCATAGATTCAATTAGAAAGGGAGAAAAAAATGAGGTAAAAGTAGATTGGATGGTTTAGTTGCTAACCAATTTTCTCAAATGATATTTGCCTACACGCAACCAACAACAACTGAAATGTTAGATAGTGAATACTTTTGTTTCAAGAATTTCACAATTGGTGCATTTATGAGAGATTTTGTTGGGGGGCCAAAAAAATATCTTTCCCAAAATCACTTTTGATTTTATACATTTTACTAAAAGCAAAGTTGACCCACCTTTTAAATTTTCAAATGCGAGTGGAGATACTCCAATCTTTTAAGTGGTATATGCTTACAGATTTTTCGTATCGGGGGGTCAAAAATTGCTTCAGCTGTAAGACTCAGCGGGAGTGTTTGTGACGCGAAAATGGAAAATAATGATAAAAATTATTGTCAAATGGGGTGTTATTTTATTGAAATTAAGATGCTCTCTCCAATGAGGAATTTGGCATTTGTTTAAAAGAAATATGTTGTAAAGTTGTTAGAAATGGCTTAGTTTTTAAGCCATTTGAGAGGAAAGGGAAAGCCTAAAAGTCATTCTCAAATTATTATCAATTGGTTAAGAAAAATAATTAATTTCAATGGAAGCAAGAACCAAAAAGGATACAACCCTAGTGAAGAGAATAACCATAGCTTGAAGAAGTGATACTCAAAGTAGAGATCATCATTTAATGAAAAAAATAACTAACTTATTGAATATTTATGTGTGTGTGCGTGTGCGTGTGCACATGCACACGACTAATGTAATTTTTTTAACAAATATTAAAATTATTAATTCTTATAAATTGTAGAAACCTACCGCCAATTAAATTCGGCTGAATTTTGAGATATTTGATTAATTTTGAACCATTAAATCTCACCATCATTTTTAATAAATTAATGTCAGAATCTATTAAATAATAGGCATTGTTTCAAGAGCAAACCAACCCGTTGCTATTTAATCTTAAAACCCAAAAAAAAAAAATGAATGCGGCAAACACTAAGCTTTAAATTTGAAGGCTAGCAATGAATCAATAAATTAAATGCCCTTTATATTGAGCCTTGAATACGCCGCATGCATGTAATTAATCTTGTGTATTGTGCAAGTAAATTATTAGTAATTGTTTCAAGTTCATAAAAGATTCCAGCCATACGTTAGTTGCGGTAAGGGATGATTAAAAATAAGAGTAACAACAATTTTCATATTTCATGTGGAGCTTTGAGAGAAGTTAATTAATAATCTTTAACGGTAGTAGTTAAAGATATTTTAATTGGGAATTTTTTTTTAAAAAAAAAATTTACTCGATACATTTGCCAAAAATATTATAATTCAGTCAACAGCTCTTTTTTTAAAAGATGAAATAATATATTCATGCATGACGCAAATGAGAAGGATATAAAAACTCAACACATTTTTCTCATGTATGGCAGGCATTTATAAAATAATCTTCATTCTCCTCTTTGCATATTTCTCACGTAATGAAAAGTTGTCACCCCTTCTTTCATTTGGCATATGCATATTTAACTTAAATTCTCCTAGAGTTAATATACAAAATAATAATCAATCTGATTTGTGAAACTATATAAAAGAAACCATCGACTAAGTAGATGGTAAATCTCTTGTGACGTTACACGTGTGATTTAGAAGGACTCGGACAAATTTAATGGCCACAAATTAAGATAATGTATTATAAAAGAAAAGGAAATTATCATTCGTATACCTTATATTTGCTCTGTTATAAAAAAATATTATAATATTTTGAGAGTGTATTTAGGGATGGCAAAATAACCCGGACCCGGCCCGGACCCGGATGAACCCGGCCCGAAATGTAAAAAAATCTGGGTCCGGAATAAATTTTAATAACCCGGATATATCCGGGTCCGGGTCCGGGTTTAGGTTAACCCGGACATCCGGAACCCGGATCCGGATATCTAATTTTAATATGATTTTTTAATTAATTTTATTGATTAATCTATATATGTTATTACTTGAAAATGTATTAATTTTTTATTTTTAGAATTTTAAAATTTGATATTGATTTATTGATCTGGGTTCAAAACCCGGAATCTGGAAACCCGAATTTTTTCGGGTTGAACCCGGACCCGGACCCGGGTGAAAAAATCCGGGTTAAAATCCGGGTCCAGGAAAAGAAAATGATATCCGGGTCCGGATCCGGAAAGGCTAAACCCGGACCCGGACCCGGATTTTGCCATCCCTAAGTGTATCAATCATCTACCTTTAATTGGCAAAATGTATCGGTCGACCATCAAACCGTTAGTTGCCGTTTGAAAGTTAACGGAATTACAGTGAATTGATGATTTTACCCATAAAAATTATCACTTGTATCATATAAAAAGACTAAATTACCCTTCTGATGTCATCATACTTAAATGACAACTAACGATTTGGTGGTCAGCTGATACATTTTATCAATTTAGGATGGACGATTGATACACCTTCAAAATATTATAGTATTTTTGACAATGAAATAAACTAAGAATATATAAATGGTAATTTCTCTAAAAGAAATTATTGGCCCCAAAATCCATTAAATGAAACTAGCAGCTACAAATCCATGATACGTATTTTTACATGACGATTCTACCTTCAAATGGCAAAGTTGTCCTGTGAAAATGAAATTACTCTCGAGGAATTTAACTTTATAACCTGAGGTAACAAAGATATTTATTTTTCTAAGCAGAAACTTACGTACAACCCCTTCATTTATTTTTCGTTTGGTATGTCGGAGCTGAATATTTTAATGGCGAGGGTAAGGCGGCCGGCGTTGCCAACTTTCTGGTTTGAAGTTCTGTAGTAAGGCATAAAGTTGGAAACCGACACGCGTACGCTACACACCTACACGTGCACGTGTTAATCCAGGGGATCAACCGGGTGTCGTCTGTTAGGAGTTAGGACAAAGCCCAGGGTACTGGAATTTCGAATCCGCGAAACCAGTTGCGGGACTTCTCAAATTACGGAGCTGTTATAGTTAGGTATGTGAATGCTTGTTGCCTTGTTTACACGTGTACTAAGCATCGCTTTACGAAGCGTTTCTGGACTGCACTCCCCCCGGGTTCTTGTCGTTAGCTTTTCAGAATAGTTCGTAACTGTCCCGTCAGATGATCACTGCCGAAAAGAGAGCGTTTCATTGACACAAGTTAAATTCTTCTCCCACGTCCTTGCTCAGAGAGTTTACATTCACGCACATTTTTTTTTGCAATCTATTTCATTTTTTTTATTCGTAATATCAAAATGCTTTTGCTATCTTTCACTAGAAAAATGATAGTTTAACTAACTATCTATTATCCCCCAGATTTAATGTTAATGGAAGATATTTGTAAGTTTTTTTTTAATTTCAAATAGAAGGTAAAACATATATTTATTTAATACTGATATAACCCAAATTAACAAAGATACAAAATTTGATTATCATTTTATGCCACATATAACAATATTTTTCTTATCATTTCATGTATTTTACAGCAATTTGTATGAGAGAAATATTGTAAGTTATAGTGATACAAAGATATTTGTTAATAAGGATGATATTTTATCTCGATATTATAAATATTATGAAGGAGAATAATTTTTTAATAAAAATACAAATTCATTCTCCAATAATGAGAAATATATTTTGACCATTTAGCCACTTATTTGAGATATATTAATATTATATTATTATTTATTTAACAAAAGATCAAAATTCAATCTCAATTTAGTATCGCAGTGTTGTTGCTTTTAAAAAATGTATAACATTTTATAAATATGATTTAAATAATAATTTTGATTATAAATATTTTTTTTTTAAAAAAAGAGCTAAAATCACATAAAATTTCATACTATAATTATAAATATTTATTAAATAATTTAAAGTCCACTACTTAATAATAATTCCAAACAAATCATTAATAAGCTAGACAAAGAATACCTCGTAAGTCTCTACATTTTGATTGGTTGGTATTTCCACGCGCGTAAATGAGATGTGGACGTACATTTAACCGACAGAGATAAGCTATAAATGTTTATTGCAACTGATTCTGCATCGGCAAAATCTAATCAGCGTTTCAAAGTTTGAAAATATCAGCAAAACACCGAAACTCACAAGCAATCCAACGGCTCAACTCGAAAGGCACACATACACCCGCACCAGCACACAAAATCTCACCACCCACGTATTTAAAAAAGAATAAAAAAGATCACAACGAGAACAAAGAAAAAGAAAATGGCCATGTATCGCTAAGCACAAGTTGTAAACTTGTAACCTCTCTCTATCTCTCTCTTCCCCTCATACCCGCTCTCCCTTATATTCATTCTCATTCATTCATTAATTCATTAATTCTTCTTCATCAAGAAGCAATCAAAGAAACAAAATGTCGTCTGGATTCCCGGGCGGCGGCGGCGGCGGCGGCCCGGACTTGTATTCGGGACTTGCGGCCGGTGGTAGATCCATTACCATGAACGGTAACCAATTATCGCATCAACCCTCGTATAGATCATCGCAGCTCCCGGGAATTTTCATGGACCAAACGACGTCGTCGCCTCAGATCGCCAACCGAAACCTCATCGGCAAGCGAACCTTCAACGATTACCAAATTACCCATCACCACCACCAACAACAGCAACAATTATTCCAACAAAATCACATCAACCCAGCCATGAACAGCCTTTTTCTCCGTTCCGTTAAACCCAGAACGTATCAAAATTTGTCTCCTATTTCTCCCTTAGATTTCTCCCCTAACAACATCAACAACAACAACAATAACGTCCTCTCCCCAGATTTACAGCAGTCGTTACCGTTATCTCACCGTTATAACTTGCCGCTCCTTCAACAACAGCCGCAGCAGCAGCAACCAAGGTTGTATCAGCAGCAGCAGCAGCAGCAGCAACATGTAGCACTCGTTTCCCACACGATACCGTACGTGGATAACAACAATACGGTACCGTCTTATAATAACAGGGTTCAGGTTCAAGGACAGGAATCAGAGAAGAAGATGCTGAATCGTCTGCAGGAACTGGAGAAACAGTTGTTAGACGATGAGGAGGAAGGCGATGACGTGTCAGTTATAACGAATACAAACAGCGAGTGGTCAGAAACCATACAAAATCTCATAACTTTCAGTCCGAAACAGACGGTTTCGTCGATACGTCCGCTCGCCCCATCACCTACTACGTCGTCGTCGTCGTGCTCATCGTCATCGGTGGCTTCGCCGGCTACGAGCTGTTCGAAACAGACGGTTATCGAAGCAGCAACGGCGGTTTCGGAGGGAAAATACGACGTCGCCTCCGAGATCTTGACGCGGCTGAGCCAGGCGACGAATTCGAAAGGGAATTCGGAACAGAGGTTGATGGAGCACATGTGTTCAGCGTTGAAGTCGCGCGTGAACCCACACGAGAACCCGCCGCCTGTCGCTGAGTTGTTCGGCAAAGAACACGCCGAGTCGACTCAGTTGCTTTACGATTTCTCCCCGTGTTTCAGCCTGGGCTTCATGGCTGCTAATCTCGCCATTCTTGAAGCTACAATGGAGCAAACAACAAGTAACACAATTGGCAGCAATAAGATTCATGTTATTGATTTCGATATCGGCCAAGGCGGACAGTACATGAATCTCTTCCACGCGCTATCCGCGCGCCTAAACGGAAAACCCGCAATCGTTAAAGTCACAGCCGTGGCTGATGGTACTGCCAGTGAAGAGAAACTGAAGGCCGTTCGTGATAAGCTGAGTCAAGTTGCGGAACGTGTTGGAGTTTGTCTGCGTTTCAACGTAGCAATCTGTTTGAAATTCGATGATCTGAGTCGCGACTCACTGGGTTGCGAGCCGGATGAAACACTAGCTGTGAATTTCGCTTTCAAGCTATTTCGAATGCCGGACGAGAGCGTGTCAACGGAGAATCCGAGGGACGAGCTGCTCCGGCGTGTAAAGGGGTTGTCACCGAGTGTGGTGACGTTGGTGGAGCAAGAAACGAACACAAATACGGCGCCGTTCATGGCGCGCGTCAACGAGGCGTGTGCATATTACGGAGCGTTGTTTGACTCGATCGAGTCGACGGTGCTGAGAGACCACTCGGACCGAGTCAAAGTCGAGGAAGGGCTGAGTCGTAAATTGGCTAACTCGGTTGCTTGTGAAGGCAGGGACCGTGTGGAGAGATGCGAGGTGTTTGGCAAGTGGCGAGCCCGCATGAGGATGGCTGGGTTCGAGTTGAAACCAATGAGTCAAATCATTGCCGAGTCAATGCGGACTCGACTGAGTTCCGGGAACCGAGTGAACCCGGGGTTCACCGTCAAAGAAGAAAACGGCGGCATTTGCTTTGGCTGGATGGGTCGAACTCTCACCGTCGTATCAGCCTGGCGTTGAATTCACTCTCTCTCTCTCTCTCTCTTTAATTTAATATTATTAATTGTTATTATATTTTCGAACATTTTCCTGAGAAAATGGAAAGGGAAAGAAAAAAAGAGAGGCCCACTAAAGGAAATAATAATAAAGGAGTAGCGTTTTGTATTTGAGGGACTTTTTTTCTCTTTTTTTAATTTTTTATTTAATTTTTAGTTATTAGAACTATTTGCACGTATGTATGTGCGCGAGTGCGATTTGTCTGTCAATGAAGTATTGTTTGGTAATGTCATGGTAATGCGCACACACATTTGCCAACAACAGAGGGCTCCACTGATCAGATTATTTCCTTTGTTATGTATGCGGAGTTCGTTTCGGTGGTTTAGTTCTCCTGATACACACGTGTGGGTATTCTACTGGGTCGTGGCAGCGACGGAGGGGATGGGATTGCGGTTCGCGCGTGCATGTTCAGATGTTGGTTAGTTTCGTTTACCAAAACAAATAAATATTTTCGAATCACATCGGATGTATGTGTTTTCACTTTCCAGCCCACGCAAATTGGTGGGTGCTTATCTCAGCTTATTTATTGCAAAACCAACATTGAACAGAATGAACATTAAATGTCAATATTTGGATTTTTTAAATTAAAATTCACTTTCCAAACATAGCATTTCAATATTTTCTTCCCAAATATTGTAGTGCCGCCATTAATCCATTCGAATTAAACGATTAATTTTATAACTTGTTAAATCATTTATTTAGTCTATTACGTTATTCAATTGATGACAAGAACATTTTTTTTGGATAAGACAATTTCAGTGAGGTTAACATGTAGCTATATCTTTTGTTTTTAAACCTAAAATGCATGGGAAATTATTTCATAATGCGCCCTCAAAACTCTAAACCCTTGGCCTACCTTCTTTATCTAAAATCTAAAACAGTATAAAGGGGGGGAAAAAATAAAAGAAAAGAAAAGAAAAGGAGCTCTTTTTATCTAAGATGCTAATAGCCTCAACTAGTCTTTTCCATCATAATTAATTTGATCTGTCTAAAATTTAGCAAATCTTATTGGCACAAAACACTGCCTTCTTCTTCAATCTTTTTCCAACATCAATATGCTTACCAACTAATGAAAACAGAAATATATTAATACCATCACTTTCTTGTAAGTTTTGGCGTTTTTATTCCATTGTCAATGCAGTATCCACATCCTTAACATATTTTACTCAAGAAAAAATATTAAACTCTTAGGGCAAAGGGTGTAAAAGAAACATAAATGCACAATAACAATAAGGATGGAGATGGAAACTGGTTCATCATAATTGCCTATGGCAAAGAGTTATTGTGAGAAACCTGCAACTAATAAATAGATAAAGTACAAATGTAAGGCTTTGAGACTAGTGTTGGATATTCTCTGTATAAAAATATTTTAATTCGAAATTTTAAAGTATGAAAATGTTCGATAAAATATATAAATTGTGCGGTTTAAACGTTTTAAGTTTTTAAAATTTTACGGTTTTAAAATTTTTTCAGATTTTTTTTGCACTTTAAGATCTCATATTAAAAAATTACTAATTGTGCATATACTCAATATGATCAACAATAATTAAATGAAAAAAAGAGTGTTCTAATAAACAAAAGTACCTAAATTTTTCAATAATATTTATCAAAAGTGACTGGAAAAGTGAATTAAAAATTGAATGAGTTTATCAACCACAGAGAAGTGTGAGAGAGATTGATTCAAAAATTTTACTATTCATCCAACGAGGAGAAAGATCGATCAATAATGAGCAAAAAAGGGAGAGAGAGTGCTGGGATTTGATGGGTGGAATAATAGATTGAGATTTACCCAACCATGTCTCCTAAAAGCAAGATAAGAACCTCAAGTCATAACTAAAAAGATCATAGATTATGGTAAAGTTTAGGCCCTTTTTTTTTCACTGTTTCTTTCTGTTTATATTGTTATGGGGTAATGAAAAAGAGATGAGAAGATATATTTGATGTAATTCTAATTTATTCTTGTGCACATAATTCATTGGCGGAGATGTCATTTGTAGATATAATTTTGTTGAGCAATTTTTCACTTTTGTTCTTTGGTATGAGTAAGCCCCTTTTAATCGAATATTACATTTTCAAATGTATTACGTGTACGATAATTTGTGAAAATTATAAGATAAAATGTTGTTATTTCTGTAAACAAATATTAGAAAAAAACAAAATTTATTGTTGCACGTAGATAAATAAATGAAGTTCATGGACAGGAATTTAAGAATGGAAACGAAGTCATGGCCAGCGCAGTCAATTTCAATTTGTGCTCATAAATGTGATGTCGGCCTTTGCTTTTTTTTTTTTTTTTATTGCACATTGCGAATATGTGACGACGAATAATATATTTTTTATTAATAATTTATATTATATGAGAATATAACAGATATTTATAAATCAGATTATGAGTGGTATCAACTTACATTAATGAGTACATGAGATTATTGCTTAAATTATAACTCATATTACATGAGAATATAACTAATATTTATAAATCAAACTATGAGTGAGACTAACTTACATCAATGATTATATGAGACTATTGATTAGATTATAACTCATATTACATGAGAATATAACTAATATTTATAAATCAGACTATCTAATGGAGTACTGTCTAAATTTTAACTCTCTCAAGTATTTGATGGATGTCTACTCTTCACTACATCAATGATTATATGAGACTATTGCTCAAATTATAATTCATATTACATAAGAATATAACCGATATTTATAAATCAGACTATCTAATAGAGTACTGTCTAAATTTTAACCCTCTCAAATATTTAAGGGATGTTTACTCTTCATTCTTAGATAAGAGAGAAAACTGCCTTCACTCAAATTTAATTGAGGAATAAAACACCTCCAATTGTGGAGTTTGAACTACTATCCTCCAACTTAGAGATTGAAAGATAACAGCTCTCACCACTAAACTAAAGACCGAGTGGTTGACAAATAATACGTTTTGTTTCAAATGAAAGCTCACATGATTTCGTCTGAATCTCATTAATTAAGAAGAGAAAAACAAGACACATATTTTTGTTTAGTCAAAATCTAATTTTAGACTCTTCATACACACACGATCGAATTAAGCTTGGTGCGGAAAGCATGAAATGAACATTCTTATTATTATGCATTGGGGGGTGCAATTATGAATTATGAATCAAAACCCATAAAAACGATGTATTAATAAGGGGGCGTCACGGCACGAAAAGAAAAGAAAAAAAAATCAAAATTCTAACCAGATATGAACTTAGGATAGGTGGTTATTTGATTAATTCTTAATCTAGAGGTTTAGGCGCCAGATCTAAGCAATAATCTAGTAGATTAGTGAACTAATGACCCTTTTTAATTTGCAAAATGTGGACTTGCTGGCCAGCTGGCTCCAATTTTGAGATATTTTTTTTTATCGACCCTTTAAGTCTAAGATTCTGCCAATTTTTTCTTTCATGTGAACCAACCAAAAGTTGCCGCAGCAAGATAGTTGTTGGTGATTAACGTGTGGGTAACTACAATGATCAAACACCACAACTTACGAATATAAAAAAAAAAAATGTAGTTATTTGGATCTTACCCAACTCAAAATCAATTTAATTTTTTTTTTCCTGGTTAGTCTCACAGGCCATTGAGTCAACGTGGTACGTGTCCCATTACTGTTTGCGATGGTTGTTTCAACTCTCAACTTCATACTCAAAATACATATAAAAAAAAGTGTTATTCACATACAAATATTAATTGACAATTATTATTATTCAACTTTGTAGTATTTTAATTGAAAAACAGAGTAGTAGGTATTGGATCGATTGACAAAATTTGGTATGGTAATGAAAAAAGTTACAAGTTCAATTTTGACTCTCACAGTGAAGAAGAGATTATCGCCCCTGATTATTATTATTATTAGAATGATGATACAATTATAAATTTTTATGTAAACTTATCTTGTACGAACTGATGTGACATTAATTTATTGATTGGATAAAAATATAAAATAATAAAAATAAATCATATGGAATAAGAGATATTTAATTTAACTAATTTTATATTATACTAGAATTGGTTCCTTTATCATTACTTTTATTATTATAATTTTCGAAGTTACAAAACAATTTACAAAGCAATAGATTCCAAGTTTATGGCTGAAAACGAGAATGGCATTCTTGTGATTGTGTGTTCAACAGAGGGGCATTGACGTAAAAGGAAGATAATGTTACCGTTGGAACCCCATTCGCGCTCTATAAAGACGACAGCGAATCGCAACGAGGAACCATTTTCGAAATTTGTGAATAAGACTGAAATTTTTACTGGAAACGCCGAGAAAATCGATCGAGAATCGAAGCAATCAAATCAAGATTTGCCCGTTAAAACCCCTTCTGGTGAGTGTTCTTCTATTCAAGCCCTAATTTTCTAATTCTATTGTTTTTAGTTATTCCTGCTTTCAATTTTTGTGGAAAATTAGTTATGATTTAGAAATTAACTGTGAATTCGAAGATTTTGTTGATCTAAGGTTCAAGAAAGTCTCTTTACATTACCAATGGGTTTTGATTTGAAGTCCCTTTTCTGTCTTCTTTTTTTGGTTAACTCTCGGGAAACAAACTAGGGTTTGTAATATAACTAAAGAAATTTGTGGGTTATTTTGAAAATCTCTTTCCAGGGATCAGTGAGTAGACAATAAAAAGTCTTGATTATGCAGCCATGTAATGTTGTTTGAAATGAGATGTATTAAAGTAAGAAATGATTTCATTTAGCAAGTCATATTTTTTGGGGAACAAAACGATTAGATTTTTGTTTTAATTAATCTTTGCAATTAGCACATGGTTTCTGCTATCTATAAACATGTATGTGGGCTGCCTTTGTTAATTTTTTCTTCAGAGGGAATTTAGAGAGAGAGAGAGAGAGAGAGAGTTGTTTGTATGCAAAACTACTTTGCATTTTGTGAATTCCCCTCGTCTGTTGTTTTGCTTGAGGGTTTGAGTTCCATTTATTGTTTCTTAGGTTCTTTTTCCTTTTGTCAATTTGCTGTTTTTATTCACAAGTTCTTCCGTTATGTTTTGTTATGTAACTGTTTTCATCTCTGCAGATTGTTAGTCTGAATTTCCATAGAAACATAGTCAATGGCTTCACAGCTTGGTGGCTTGATCCGTGATCAGAATTTGAATGCTCACTTGAATGGTACTCCACTTTTTCTTTTCTGTTTAATGCTTAATTGACTTTTCATCAATTTTCAAGGATTTTGTTATAATTTCTGTTTAATATTCAATTGATTTTCAAGCCTTTTGTGTTGAAGCCTCTTGGTCTGATTATCTCAATATCTGTATAGGAGCTTCTGCTGGGGGCAAGAGCACCATCTCTAAAGTGCCTAAGAAAGGGGCGCTTGGCGGGAGGAAGCCTCTTGGTGATTTATCAAATTCTGTGAATCCCACTCCGAACCAGTCACTGAAGAAGCAGAATTCCAACGTGTTCTCTGACAATGTGATTGGTGCTTCTAAATCTAAAATCAAAATTGATGGAAGCAAAAAGAAAAGTTTCTCCAGAGCACCTGAGAAACTACAGACCAGTGGCAGAAAAGCGCTTTCCGACATTTCAAATTCAGGGAAGTCACATCTGCATGAGGCACCAAAGAAGAATATGAATGCGAAATTGAGCGTTTTGACTGAGGAAGATCTCAGTGCTATTGCAGAGGAAGGGTATCTACACAATCATCAAGAATGCATCAAAGCCCAGACTAAATCTATGGATATCGATGAACTTTTGAGGACAGTGGGTCTGGATAAAGGTAAACGAAGTTGGTTAGTAGTATTTGAAAAAGTCTATTGTGTGTGTGTAGCCTTGCCACTGAATTTTGTTTGTTTGTTTTTAAGGTTTTCCCAAGCAGGCAGAGCCTCCACAGTGGAGTAAAGTGATGGTCAGTTTGCATCTTTTTCCCTCTTTTTGCAAGTGTCTTCATTTCATTTTGGTTTCTTCTATATTGCTTTATATTTCTATAGCTCTAGGATTGTCCAAATAATACGTGCTTTTGTTTCCTTCTGTTTTAGCCTGCGAGTCCTCCAAGATACTCGGAATTGGAAGAGCTGCCAGAGGACCAGCTTGATCTCTCTCCTTGGAAATATGATCAGTTCAGTGATCTCGATTCCCCACCTCGATGCGCATCTCCAAAATCACCAAATCATTATATGCTATGGAAGGATCATGACGAGGCCAATTTCAGATTGATAGAATCACCATGATTGCAAGTGTTGACACACTGGTATCAATGCTTGGTTACATGGCACCATGATATAACTGTTGTGTTGGGATCAAAGTTTGAAGTCGCTATAGGTGACGGCAGTTCTTTTGCTACTGGGTGACCTTAATACCACATTATTGTTGGTTCTGGACATGGGAGCTTCTTCAGTACGTCCTTTACTATGTATGTTAGAAGGCAGTAACGTGGGAGCAACTATGCTGTTAGTTCTCATGCTGTTTTTTAACTGGGTGTAGTTAGTTTACTTTGTGATGGGATGACAACCATTGCTCTTAGCTCAACTTTATTTTGGCACTCAGACGACTCTGGTTTTGTTTCTGTGCCTCTGCTGTAGTGTCATTATCATATGAACAGCGGCTTCAAACCCCAACCAAACCAAACTAGTCATTTCACAAATTACATGGTGTAATTTCTTTTAATCATGACACTTGCGCTTAGGAGTTGGGATACTTAATATTTCTTTTTTCATAAAATTTCATGCTTGTTTACGAGTTCACCACTGCCTTAAAGCAGTATAATTACTTATTAAACGCTCCTGTTATCTGAAAAGGCTATCGGTCCATCAGCCAATGATATTAGGCCCAAAAGTAAAAGCCCATTGGGCACAGGATAGAAAAAAACTATACTAGGCCCAACAGCAAAATATTGACCCACCGTGGACTTACCGAGTAACTATTACGCGCACGGTGTAAATAACCTCGCCAGAGATTCCGAAACCAGAACCTCATCTCCTAAATCCTCGACTGTTAATAGTTATTGTTACTAAGACGCGGCACCAGTCTCCACCATTTCACTCGAAACGACAATAGGAAATGGTATCAGCTTTAAGACTCCCCTCCTTACATCTCACTAACCTCTTCTCCTCCTCCTCACCCTGTATCTCCCGCCGGTCTTCGGCGATTCTACGGCGTCACCACCGCCTTCGGCCTCCGCCGACTCTGACTGCTGGATTCTCCGCTCAGAGTGCGGCGTCTAGTCCGCCGGAAACTGATGACAAAGTCGTGGAAATCGAGAAGAACCGAGCGAGTCAAGACCGAGGCAACCGGGAACGAGTCATCACGCCAAGGTCGCAGGACTTCAATGCTTGGTACCTCGATGTTATTTCCAACGCGGAGCTTGCTGATTACGGTCCGGTCCGTGGGACCATGGTTATTAGGCCTTACGGATACGCTATTTGGGAGGCAATTCAGGTATTTCGATCGCTCTTTTTGTAGTAGAATATGAACTGCATTTGAATTATATTTTTATTTAAAGAAAATAATTTTGCAGGATTATTTGAATGTAAAGTTCAAGGAGACAGGGCACAGTAACATGTACTTCCCACAGGTATGGTTCTAGATTCTCTGTATGGTAGCTGAGAAAGTGTGAAAAAGGATTTTGGAGTGGTTATTACATGCGTCAGAAGCTACTCTATGCTCATAATGTTAATTGGTTTTACTGTATGAGTTACTTTCAGTGCTAAAATATGCAAGATGTAAAGAAGATAGATGGGGTTTGATGTTCTGTAGGTTTGTGCTGTAAACAAAGTTGTGAGTATTGAGTTCATTTGTTTTGGAAAGATAGCCTAGCCTCCGCTGAGTCCTTTGCCTTTGCTCGTAGCATTTTTCAGTTATTGAACAAATTTTGAGTGTTGATCCTTGGAGATCTGTTGTCTAAAGTCTGTTAATGATGGTGAATTAAGAAATATTGCTTCATGATTTGGTTGCATCATTTGTATCACACAGTTTATGTCATTAGGGAAAGGGGAAAATCTGATGACCCACCATGCATGAAAAATAAAGAATCACAAAGAATCTTCCAACAACTGGATCTCCAGAGACTGGAGAAGATTTATTTTATTTTTATTCCAATTTCCTTTTTCTTTTTGTGATGATAATAAGTTTCTGATTATTTTTATCTGCATTATGATGTTTCTTGTGTCCCTTAAAGTGTCTAATTTGTCAAATTCCCGTTACATATTAATGTTTTAGGCTGATTTGTGAAATTTGGCTATTTATTCATGGCTGCAGTTGATACCATACTCCTTCATCGAGAAAGAAGCCAGCCATGTTGAGGGATTCAGTCCAGAATTGGCTTTTGTAACTATTGGAGGTGGAAAGGAACTAGAAGAAAAACTTGTGGTACATATATTCCTCAGAAAATACTGTCATTTACTTTTCCCTGTCTGGATATTATAAGCATGTTTGTTTATTTTGTTTGAATTAATATCTGAGCTGATGTAATTGCTGGTTTATGTTTGTTTAAAACTATGACCTGAGTTTTGGCTTTGATTGTTGCACTTCCTGAGGCTGTAACAGGTTCGACCTACAAGTGAAACAATTGTAAATCACATGTTTACTCAGTGGATTCATAGTTATCGTGATCTTCCTCTCCTGGTTAACCAGGTACTACTATGTCAGACACTTGAAATAATCCATAGTTATTCGTGGTAATATCTCACTGCATTCTTTTCTCCATACAATTTGGTCCAGTGGGCAAATGTCACACGATGGGAGATGCGCACTAAACCATTTGTGAGAACCCTTGAATTTCTATGGCAGGAGGGCCATACTGCTCATGCCACTCCAGAAGAGGCAGAAAAAGAGGTTTGTGGTTCACTTGCACCTTGACCATTCTTATTGTCGCAATTGGTTGATGTCTCATTTGATGTTTTCGTGATGCTTGAGTGCAGGCAATGCAGATGATTGATATTTACACAAAGTTTGCTTATGAGCATACTGCAATACCCGTTATTGCTGGTCGAAAATCGAAAGTGGAAACTTTTGCTGGTGCTTCAAGGACCTACACCATAGAGGCTATGATGGGTGATAAGAGGGCATTGCAGGCTGGTACAAGCCACAACCTTGGGCAGAACTTCTCACGTGCCTTTGGAACACAGGTAAATGCATGCTACCAGATAGTTCTTTTTTCATACCTGTTGTAATCCAAGTTGTATTGTTGTTTCTTTCCATTGTTTAGTTATAGTTGTTATATGCATATATTTAATGTCCACCAGTGAGAGCAAGAAACTAACAAAATGTGCACTTATACAGTTCACTGATGAAAATGGACAAAGACAACATGTGTGGCAGACATCATGGGCCATCAGTACTCGGTTTGTTGGTGGTATCATCATGACCCATGGAGATGACACCGGGTTGATGCTTCCCCCAAGAATTGCGCCAATACAGGTATTCTTTTTGTTCTTGTACTTATGTTATAATTTATAAGTACAGTTGCCAAATTTTTTGGCATCTGTGAATATGTATCTCAATTAAACTGTAGATACTTTTGGGGAAATGAGACTTATCATTACTCTTTGACCCTGCGTGTTTTCTCTCTCTCACACTCTCTCTCTAAAGCCAACTACAGCAAATCTTGGAAGGCAACTATTCCAAATTTACATGTTTTAGAGAAATTTGATTGTTGGACAAACAGAAGAATTACCTGTGGTCATCTGTCTATTACGTGCCACTGAATTTTGGGATTTCAGTTATGTCATTGCCTAATGGTGAACTGCTTAACATTTCTTCGAACATACTGAAGTTTAGATTTCATGACTTCATGGATACATTATAATGTCAAGAATTTTGAATTTAAATGATGGAAGCAATGTATTTTGTTGGATCTGGAGATAATAATTATAATGTTTTTTAATTTCCCTACTCATGATGGTTATAATAATTGTTTCTTTATCTTTTGCATTGGTTGCTTCCAGGTGGTGATTGTACCAATCTGGAAGAAGGCTGATGAGAAAACAGGAGTTCTCAGTGCTGCACTGTCAGCAAAAGAAGTTTTGCAGAAGTCAGGGATTAGAGTTAAACTTGATGACTCAGATCAAAGAACCCCAGGGTGGAAGTTTAATTTCTGGGAAATGAAGGTATTCCTTGAATTCTTGAAGATCAAACATATTGTAGTACTATGTCATGCATGTTATAGATGGATATGTAAATAATCATAACTCTAAATCTTGGTAAGGAATCTCAACTGTATCGTACTGGTACCCATGTTTAGTAAGACCTTACCCAATGCTCTTATACCTGGTGTTTGTTTGCCTTATATGATAGAGTTGTGATCCATATGTTGTCTAATGTCTTTTCTTTTAGATAAAATGGTGCTCAAAGATATTGTTTTGCTCGAATTGCCACAGTAATGGAATTTTCTTACAGGGAATCCCCTTGAGGATCGAAATTGGTCCTCGTGATGTTAGCAGTGGAAGTGTGGTCATATCTAGGAGAGATGTCCCTGGAAAACAAGGGAAAGTTTTTGGAATATCTATGGAACCTTCAATTTTAGAAGCTTATGTGAAAGACAAGTTGGATGAGATCCAGTCAGCTCTTCTGGAAAGGGCTACATCATTTCGGGATAGGTGCGTTCTTTTAGTCTCTCGTTTTTTACAAATCTCTATAAGCTAAGTGCAATGTTAAATCAAGTGTAAATTGTTTGAGCTCTACTCCCTATTGCAATAATGTTCTCTTTTCTTTTTCTTATTGAATCAGTGTAAATGTCTAATTATATGACAAGTAGTGGTAGATGACAATGCGAATCTTTTTTTCTGACTAGATGAGCAAAATAAATGTTGATCTAGTTGAGGCGAGATAGAAGAATTCAACAAGGGCTCATGTAGCATCTGTATTGGATAACTAAAGATAATCAGATAATGAACAAATGATAGTCCTATTCGTGGGACTCTGTTGTTTCCATCCTGTTCTATGCTTCATTTTATTTTGATTTTCTTTTGCAGTAACATTGTGGATGTGGGTTCTTATGAGGAACTTAAAGAAGCAATATCCATGGGTAAATGGGCAAGGGGTCCTTGGTCGGCGAGGTAAATCCATTGCTATGATTTTGACTTCGGTTGTCCATATGTGACATCATATTACTGAGATTAAGAACTTGCATTAAAAATATAAAGAAACTCCAATTGTTGGTACAGTGATGCAGATGAACTAAAAGTGAAAGAAGAAACAGGGGCAACCATTAGGTGTTTCCCCTTCGAACAGCCGCAGGGGAATAAAACATGCTTCATGACAGGCAATCCGGCTCAGGAAGTTGCCCTTTTTGCAAAATCTTATTAAGTTTTCATCGTGCTCTGTCTTCAATCCTCTGAATGATAAAACTTTTTTTCGCTACAGGTATCCGCCTTAAAAAGTTAAGGCTTTTTTTTTTTTTAATTATACTAGAAGTACATAATTTTCATTAAATTGAGTGCAATGTAATTTATTGATTATTATAGATGGATGCTTGTCAATTTTTGTTATCATTTTTGTTTTCTCATTGAAGGTAAGTGTAATTAGAGTGTGACACAGTCAGTTATCTGGAGCAATTTGATTTAGATATTAATATAGGAGATTCCTCTTAAATAGACGGCTCCTCGCAGTTCCTATTGGAACCTTGAAAAGCACTTATCAGTTTATATGGTTCACATTCTTTAGTTTTATTTGAGATTGAGTTTTTACAATTATAACTTTTAATATATAGCACTAAAATGTTTGGTAACATTAATTGATGTAGTTTTGGAGCTAAGTTGATTTGATGTTACACTTATATGTGAAAAAATTATTATATTTTTACTAATTTTGTTAAAATTATTATTTAAAAATTATATTTACTACATATATTTACAGTTTTTTTTTCAGCAGCGGTAACTTAAAAATTACAACATCTCGATACCAAATAGGGCTTTTGTCATTTTCAGTTTCATGCATTTGTCCTCCCTTGTTATCTGTTCATTTTTCTGATTCTTTGTCCATAATATATTGAAATGTAGAGTCAGAGAGACTAATCTTGTACTAGATATGTCTTCAGAAAAGAGAGGCTTTGGAAATTTCTTATGAACTTTCCTTTACTTCAGTACTTTCTTTAAAATTAAAATAAGAAATTCCTTATTTTGCTTTGAGCATGGCTTATGGTCTATAGATTTAATTATAATTAATTGCACCAAATATTTAGACTCATAATGAATGGCATTTGTATTTTATCGAGAAGTGATTCACAATTATTATACTGTGCTTGTTGTTGAGGTGTCTTGTACAATAAATTCCAAAAAGTCAAAAGGCTAGATAGTGAAAAATTAGAGGAAATTTAGTGATGGTAACAAGCTAATGAGAGATATTGAAACATTGGAGGACTAACAAAGGAAATTGCCGTGTTCGATATTAGCAATTTGCCTAAAAACTCCAATTGGCTCGGCTCATTATTTTATTAGTTATAAAGTTAATTATTTAATAGATAAATTAAGGACGCAGAATAATTGAAATCTCGTGGCATTATTTTTTGTTTCCCTTTTCCAAAACCTTCTTCCGTATTCTATTTTGACAAGTCACGAAATAGGAGACTCCTAACGAGGGCATTATTGTCAAAATGGCAAAAATAAACAAGGGTAGCGTCGACAAAGAGAAGATTCGGCTCTGGAGGAGCAGGCGGCCCAGCCGGACGGTCAAATTATCGTCGATAAAATGAAAGCCTTTATAAATAACTAGGCCGAAGGAGGAGGAGGGGGAGGAACAAAGACTAAGAAAAAAGAGAAGTTCGTAATTTTACTCTACCCAGAGTTGAAAATCTTGAAACTCGGCGGCGATTTTGAGTTAAAGAAGAGGCAGGTAAATAATAATAATAATAAAAGATCGTAGCTTTTTTTTATTTGTACACTTTGTTTACAAGGTTTTCTGAAGAGAATAATTTTGCAAGCAGAGGCGACCGTTTGTATGTTTATCAAATCTGAGGAATCGTTGCTCTAATTTCGTGACTTCATCGATGTCATCCCCTTGAATACGATGAAAGATAACATGGAATTTCAATATAAATTTCTTAATGGGCAATTTGAATTCGCGTTCCTGTGTTTACGTGATTGGATTTTATTGGTTGCGGATGATATATGCTGTCTCACAACTCAAGCTTTTTCGATGGTTCTGAGGACTTTGCAAGGACGTCTACAAAACAACAGTTCATAGATAGATGTTAATTTTAGAACTTACAAGCCAGTGATTAGAACAAATCATCTGAATATTTCATCTTGTTTGTCTGCTGTTATATTCTCTTGTTTATTTTGATGCAATGAAGCCCTGGTTCCTGGTGTTGGAAACCCACCTATTGAATTGAAGGAATAATGATCTGCCTCGCTTATGGAGGCATATGCTGGCAGATTTATAATTTATTAGCTGGACTAGCTGCTAATATTATATATCAACTTCTACTTTAAGCTGGTTTCATTGCTGATCTGAATTCTATATTATTACAGGTTCCAGGGAAAGATTTGGCTCTGGAGGTGGCACGGCATAGCCTTTTTAAATAAAGACACTGAGTTTCTTTCTTTTTCTGTCTTCAAAGCTTCACCTTTTTTTTCTAAAAGAAGAAGAGTGGGGGAAAAGAAATCAAAGCAGTATGCAGATCTTTGTGAAGACTTTGACTGGGAAGACAATTACTCTTGAGGTTGAGAGCAGTGACACCATCGATAATGTTAAGGCTAAGATTCAGGTAGTCTTTTATTTGATTCAAGATGTCTTTTTTGTTGTTAACAATGGTTTCTTGGTGTGAATATTTATCTGGGTATGTTTGTTTTGATGGAAAGACGAGGTTTGTTTGGGAAAGTTATTGACCTTTTGATACTAGGTTATGTGACAATCTGTTAGGGTTAGGGGTTGTGATAGAAATAGTGTTTGTGATTTGTTTTGGTGATTGAGCATCTCTTATTATTGATAACATAAAAATCTTGTCTCATCTTGAGGTTAAATTAGTACTAGCATTTTTTTTTAGGTTTAATTTTGATGAATTTCATTTATTGCGCCCCAAAAATTATGTTGGGGATGTTTCAAGATTTGATATTTCAGGGATATCTTCATTTAGCTATTTTATGAGATAGGTGTTGCTTAATATTTTGCAATTTTCATGATATTCTCCATTCTTGATTAGCATGATTGTTGTAGAAACAAATTAGTTTTCAGTTTTGTGGTACTGACAATAATTGGTTTACAAAATTGAATTCTAGACAATTTGTTTTAACTACCATACAATAGTAATCATAGAAGCAACTCCGTAGTGGTGATCGCATCTTTTGGTGCAGTCCAGGGAAGAAGTATATATTTAGTCTGTTACGGTTAGATTTCATATTCAGTTTATGATGTGCCTTATATTGGGAGAGATTATAAATTGGGATTTGACTAGAAAGAAGAATGAAAAAAAAAAACTCTGGAAATAAGTCCAAATTCTGATTTCATTATGCATGGGCTTTGATTTTTTGAGTTAATCTATTCATGTTTAATCAACACTTGAATATGTCTTTTACAGGACAAGGAAGGCATTCCTCCAGATCAGCAGAGATTGATTTTTGCTGGGAAACAATTGGAAGATGGCCGTACTCTTGCTGATTATAATATTCAGAAGGAGTCAACACTTCACTTGGTCCTGAGGCTCAGGGGAGGAACTATGATCAAGGTGAAGACACTCACTGGCAAAGAAATAGAAATTGATATAGAGCCAACTGATACCATTGAACGGATAAAGGAAAGGGTGGAGGAAAAAGAAGGGATTCCTCCAGTGCAGCAAAGGTATCTAGTTAAATTCCTTATTCTTTTGTTTTTCAGTGACAAGTGATGCTAGCTCCAGTGATTCCTTTGAGGAAGAGAGAGGAGAAAGAAAGGGGGAGGGGTGTGAGAAGAGCGGGGGAGAAAAAAAAAAAACACTTCAATGATTTCTGATTACATTGTGTATTCGCTGCACATTGATTCTCTTGTCATGTGAAATAATAACTTTAATGAGCAGTACCCAGTAAGCTCAAGAATGAGCTCAAGTTAAGAGCTAGGGCATGCATCAGAATGCTGCCACCGAAAAGATACTTTTTTGCAGTGTGTACTTGTGTTGATTTCAGTGGTTCATGTTTTGATAATATGTGTTGCTAGGAGTCGCAATCATGTTTCTATCCTTCCCTTAGCAAAGTTATAAAATTGGTTCTTTTTTTATCTGTACTGACAAGAATACAATTAAGTTGCTACTTCCGTTTAAACATTGTATAACTCATTTTCTCTTTTCGTACTTGTTGCAGGCTTATTTATGCTGGTAAGCAGCTTGCAGACGACAAGACAGCTCGCGACTACAACATTGAGGGTGGGTCTGTGCTTCATCTTGTTCTTGCACTGAGGGGCGGCAGTCTTTAAATGCTTCTTTTCGCATGAAGAGAATTCAGAATTCTGCGTTATGTAGGCTTTATTTGGCTATGGAACTTGATGAACTTGAATGAGTTTGAAAACAAAGAACATATTCTATTTCTTTGGACTAAACATTGTTGTTTCTTCTTTCTTTCGCTCGATATATTTTCCTGTCAGGCTTAGTAGTCTTTACTCCGTTTTTTTTTTTTTTTGAATGACCATTCCCCGGAGAAGATCCAAGTTGATAATGGGAATTTTCTTTTTTAATGTACTGATATTCCAATGAGAAATTTAGTGAAAAGCTTTTAAATTCAAACAATTGTGTCATAGACTTGGGGGATCTGTTTTCCCTTGTCTGAATTAATGTGAGTTGATGTAAAATGTAAACAATGGCCTAGTTTTTGGACTTGATTGTTGCACTTACAATTGTCCTTGGTTGTGCACACTCACCAGTCCTAATATCATATTCATAGATTTACTTATAATATTAAGGTAGTATTCGATCAAAAAAAAATAAAATTGTGTGTGTATGTGTGTTTTTAAAAAAAATATAAAATCTGAATGAGTTTGAATAGATGTAAATGTGTGTGTTTGAATGACTTATTTGTATTTTCATTTAAAATCTGAATGAATTTGAATAGGTTATGACATTTTTATTTTTATTTGTTTTTATTCATATATTTGAATGAGTCATTTATTTTTTTAAAAAGAAAATATTTGAAATATGGTACTTGACGCATAATCTCATAAATATTAATAATATTTATATTTATTGTTAAATAAATTATTTGATTAGTAAAAAAAATCTAATGTGAACTTTAACAAAGCATGAAAAATTAAAAAAAAATATATCTAACACATATGTATAAAGTGATGGACCTATTATAAAATACACTCACTCACTTAAGTCTCATTATGTTTAAAATTCTCATTCACAAAAAAAAATGATAGTTGAATATGCTTAGAACAAAGAAAATGGATAAATAAAAAAATTAAAAGGATAATTTATATATAGAAAATAAATGTATTTAATAGAGGTGCTAATAAAATAGAATATTAAAGTTTCATTTAAATATTTTATCATTCACGTAAAAAATCAAAATATTTAACTTTTTCCATTCATACCTAAATACCTTATGATCATATATAAATTATAAAAAAAATAAATTAATAAATAAATTAATAAAAATTTTAAAATAGAAACTTCAAATAAAAAAAACAAACGGCCTACATCAATTGGTACAGTAGGTAATTAAGAATAATTTGACTTACATATTAGGGCAAACCTTAGGTGCAACTGACATCATGCCACAGATGCATCTAACTGTTGGATGTCAGTGGATCCCACTAATTCAACTGCATTCAATGATTAAATACAACTGTAACACAGTACTACAATTACACCGTAGTATGAACCTACATATTAATACTCCTTTTTCCCCTTTCCTGTGCGGTATAATTTTTCCAACTCACTCATTGTGGAAAATATGTTGAATTGTAGAGCGTCTAATCTTGTGCTCAGACATGTCTGCAGAAGTTTAGGAAATAGGAAATTTCTCATGAACTTTCCTTTTTTATTTAGTACTTTCTTTGCTTTATTAAATTACAAATTCTTCATTATCTTTGGTGGAGTCCCCCTACCTCACGATAAATGTACGTTATAATAGTTTTTTTTTGTTTTTTTTTTGTTTTGTGCTTCATTCAAATTCAAATCGAATTTAATCCTTTACTTTCACAATGGGAAACTGAATTGGATGGGAATTAGCATATGAATTTTTGCTTCCCCTTTTTCATGAATAGGGGTAGAAGAAATGAGAATTAAAGAAAAACAAGAAAAGTTTCAAATAAAATAAAGAAAAAAAAGAAGGAAAATAAAAACACACTAGAAGAGCAAGGGCTAAAGGGACATAAAATTATTTGGTGGAGTACACCTTTGAGTGGGTCCAGTTGGTGATGCTGATATCAATTGGCAAAAGAGGAAAGAGAATCTTTTGACTTTTTTTTCCCCTCATTTTTTTATTTTGGGGTTAGTGGGGTCGCTCATCATCATGATGCCCGGGGCATGGTGGGGGAGCGGCGGTGGCGGTGGCGGTGATGGCGGCTTCAAGGTCACTGGGTGTGGAGGAAAGAAAGGAATCAACTTATGCATAGAATGTCTCGCAATCACATTGCTTTGCCTTGTTTTTGTAGGAATTACCGGAAATCCAACTTTGTGCTCGAAGCATAATTCCTGCCTTGGGATGCAAAACTTTTTAGACAAGTGAAGAATAGACATGTCTCCTTCCTTCTTCTTCCTTTTTTTTTTTGTTTTTTTTGCCCTTTTCCTTTTTTATATTACAATCGATTCATATTTACAATAAAAAGTTACTCAAATAATCGATATTGAAAATTCTACTCCATCCACCCATATTAAAGTGAGAAAAAAAAACTACTTTTAAAGTTAGAAGCGAATAGAATCCTGGCATATGTTAAAACTCAAACCCATTTTCCTAAATTTTCAATATAAATTACTAAAGAGTCATGAGATAATATAATTCGAACTACAAAATATTATATTAATTTCTATGAAATATTAGATCCAGATAAATAACTCTCACAGAAGAAAAATATCTATTTCACTCGTATTTTATAAGAGAGAGAAATATAAATTAATTATATACCATTATATTTTATTGAAAAATGTTGAGTCTATAGAAACTCGAACCAATATCCTCATGCTTACGAGGATAGTGGTTCACCGCTTGGCCGAGTAGCGACAACAAGTCTCCTTGGATAAATAGAATCTATACACAAAATTTTATTTGTACACTTACGTGTATCTACGATTGTTACACTATAACATATAATCGATTTAAATGAAAAGTATACAGCGATTAACTTATGGGAAAATTACTTTGATTTGTAAACACCAATCCAAAAAGGGAAAAATGAAGCGGACGATGAATTTAGATCACACACATAACAGATGGTGAAAAGTTTAAAGAAAATTAGTGGAAATTTGGTTCATTGCAGTGTGCGTGTTTTTTTTATTATTTTTTTTAGTATATGACACTTTTGTCTATCTTCCAATTTAATTTTAATTTTTTAATTTCAAATGAGGAAATTAGGAGTGGGCACGGTTCGGTTCGGTTCGGTTTGGTTCGAAATTAAGTAGAACTGATTTAAATCGGTTATTTTATAAAAAGAACCAAATAAGAACCGAACTCAATAAGAACCGAACTCAAACGGTTCTTTTCGGATCGGTTCGGTTCGGTTCGGTTTGGTTCGATTCTGGGCCTATTGGGCTTATTTTGAATTTTTAAATTTTTAGCCCATTGGGCCTCATGAATGTAAAAAAAAATTTCAACAATTAATTTATCCTAATTTTATTACAAATATTAACAATAAATATAAAGTATTCAAAACACATTTTATCACTAATATCTTACTAACTATTAATAAGATACTCCCAAAATATGAAATATTAAAATTTCAAAATACATAACCAAACTTCAATACTCCATCTATAAAGACTTACGAAATTGTAAGACTTACGAAATTGTAAGACTTACGAAATTGTAACACTTACATATATATACTCATGATGGTGTGTATGCAAGTTTATGTTAGTTATCTTACACAATCAGTTAAAAATTAACAAACGTTTGATTTGAATAAAATTAAAAAATAATTCGGTTTTTCGGTTCAACTAAGTGAACCGAATACCGAACCGATATTTCGGTTTTTTTTACAAACGGTATTTTTGGTTTTTAAAAAAAATAAAAACCGAACCGAATTAGAAAAAACCGTCGGTTCGGTTCGGTTCTTTTAAGACTACGGTTTTTTTGCCCACCCCTAAAGGAAATAGGATTCTCTTCACACTGTATTTCATTCCCTTTTTTTTTTAACATAAAATTCAAAAAAATTATCTATCAAAATAATATTATAATTTTTTAATACGTAAGCAACGAAATTGGGTTTATTGGGTAAAAACTTCAGTGGAAGAAGCTCTGTTTAAAAAGGCCATAGCAAACGCATCTCAGAGAGTGACATGCTAATGGGGATATATTGAAACATTGAAGGACCAGCAAGTGGAGGCACCCTCAACAACACTTGTCGTGTTTGATATAAATTCCAAAAAGTCAATTAATTTGCCTTTGCCCTCTCCAATTGCTTCACCAGTTGACTCTGAGTAAATTCTGCGGGCACAAAACAATTTGAGCTTCTACAATTTTCAGTCATAATCAACGCAGGCAGCACAATTCCGTCCAGCCAGTAAAAATATTATTCAACTTATGTGTATATATATATGTAGATATGTAAACAGTGAAGGCAGGCACTAATTGAGACTCAACTTCTGTGGAATTTTATTTAAAAATATTGTTGTTTTTTCATTTATTCTTTCACTATTGACTTTCTCCCCCTGTTAGCCAAGAAAATCGACACTTCGAGAAAAAAAAGGCACATTTATTAATTCTACTTTTCCCCCAATACGTACCGTATTCAATTTCTGGCAGGCCCCGAAATTAGAGGCCCCTGGCGAGGGCGATATTGGAAAAATGGCAAAACGAGCGAGGGTAGCGTCGGGAGAAAGTCAATGATAAATACATAGTGATGATAGGGCTGTGAAGGTCTCATCCAAAACACACAGAAGATTTGGCTCTTGAGGAGGAGGAGGCGCAGCGTTTGATGGATTTGCGATCGAAGGTCCCGTATTCGGACGGTCAATAGTCGTCGATATTGTGAGAGCCTTTGTAATATATAACAAGACCAAAGAAGAAGAAGAAGAAGAAGAAGACGAAGAAGAAGAAGAAGAAGAAATCAAGAAGAAGAAGGAGAAGATCGTAATCTTCTTTAGCGAGATTCAAAGATTTTGTTTACATCTCTCTGAAGCTTTTCGTTCGAATCGTGAAACTCGGCGGCGATTTGAGTTGAAAGAAGCGGCAGGTATATAATAATAAAAAAAAAATCGTAAGCTTTTTTTTAATATTTTGTTTGTGGTTGTTTTTCTTCAAAAACAGCGGAGAAGCTTCTCTCCTGAAAAGATCTAAATCGGCTTTGATTTTGTAATTCATCGGCTGCCGAAGATTAAAGTTAGGGTTTCTCTCTGAAGAGGATAATGTTCACATGCCGAAGCGACGATTTTTATGTATAGGGGTTCTTGTATCGGCGAATCCGAGGAATCTTTTACATTAATCTCGTGTCTTCATCGATGACCTCGGCTTGAATAAAATCTGGATTCTAATGGCGCAGATGAATTTTTGTCTAAAATTTCTTTATAGGAGATTTGAACTCCTAATCTTTTGTTTACATGATTGGATCTATTGGTTGCGGATGATATATGCATCTCCCAAATCTCAAAGGTTTTGATGGATCTGAGGACTTTGCGAGGAGAATTTCGAAACAAAAGATTCATAGATGTTGATTTTAGAACTTAGAAGCGTGTGATTAGAAAGCATCATCTGAATATTTAATCTTTTTTATGTCTGTTATTATATCCTCGTGCTCTGGTTCCTAGTGTTGGAACCTGCTTATTGAATTGAGGAAATCATGATCTGCCTTGCTTATGGAGGCATATACCGCCAGTCTTATAATTTCTTATCAGCGTTTGGGCTTGATAATATGTTATCTATTAGCTGGACTAGCTGTTAATGTTATATATCGTCTTCTACTTGAAGCTGATCTGAACTTTATATTATTACAGGTTGTAGTGGTTTGCAGATCTGAGAATTCTTGAGTCCAGCTGGTAATCACTGAGGAGAACCTTCCCTATCAAAAATTTATCTGTCAAGATTGGGGGAATTAAATTTAAGTAAGTTGCCGAGGGAGTTCTTATTGTTCCATCTTGTACGTTTTAAGCTTAAAAGATTGCTTTGAGGTGGGTAAGGGGCCACCTGTATCGGTCGTTGTCTACTTGTGCTATTAGTCACATAGTAGTTAGGTGCCAGTTGAATATTTATATATTCAGCTCAGTTTGGTAATTGAATACAGATCTTCACTCTTCGGGGCTATCCTGATTTCTGATGTTTCTTGGGCTGGGATGGAGCTTGAGCACCCAAAAGAAAATAAAGAATAAAGAATTGCTTCACTAAATACTATTAGTTGTGTTGCATTCAGTATACAAGCGGTGTTCCCTTAATTGAATTGTTTTGGTGTATTAATTGAAGTTTTATGTTACCTTTCTCAGACGTGATCGTGTACTTGCTCTAGGGGACTTCCCTGGAAAGCAAGAAGCTACGGCTACCTGCAAGACTTGTTGTGTTGAACCATTAGTTGATGGGATAGGATCTGTACCTAAAAGGATGATGAGCACAGCAGGTCTAGAACTTACAAATTTCATAAATCCTGATCTCACTTGGAAGAAAGTAGCTAAAGGGAATAGGAGCGCAACAAGGCGTACTAGGAAACCAGGAGGTAGAAACTTGATTATGGGTGCGGAGGTAACTGATAAAAATGGTTGCAAAAGGGCAGAGGATACAACAGTTTCGGAGTCTGAGAAGGTAATTATTGTGGCTTTGTTTGTTGCTTTTTAACTTCATTCTTAACTTTGCATTCTGCTTCATGATTATGGTTTGCTTTCTTCCTCTGGCAGCTTGGTGTGGCTGTTCTTGGACGACGTTTCAGCGATGAAATAGAGCACGTGCCTATTAAGAAAAGGAAATTTAACTTTCGGTCCTCATCCCCATCACCTCCACGGCCTCAGACCCCATCGTCCATTGAAGTGGTTGAACATGCTTCAGGTCAAGGGGCGTGTTCAAATTCAAATGGAAAGTCTCTTCTTATGGTGGCTCCTAGTCATGGTGTTGTTGATGAGAAAATTTCAGGTTCATTCAAGGAGAAGCTTGGTTATAGAGAAGACTTCTCTGGTATTGAGATACTTGCAGCTGCTGCATGCGGTAATAGTTTTGATGCTGATGTTGACCACCCAGAGGAAAATCCAGCGGCGGAAGGATCTGTACAAGACAATGGTTCTACAGTGCTTATGGGAGAAGCTGTTGCAGTAATGGAGGCAGCTGATTGCCCCTCAAGAGATGCAGATGGAATAGAGGATTCTTCTGTTCAAGATACTAGTGCTACTTTTGTGCAGAATTCTTCTAATGAAAAGGAAAACAGAACTTTAGAAAAGTCTGTACCTTCAAGACTACATTGGGATTTAAATGTAGTCATGGACGCATGGGAGGAACCTTGTGATGGTGTAAGTGTTGGTTCTCAAACAAAAGATCTAGAAGGTACTTCAGTTGTTGGGAGTGTAGAGCATCATATTTTGAAAGATTTTGAGACAGAGAGTGAAACTAAAATTCTCAAAAATGATAAGATTTCAACTGAAGTACATGAGGAGACCCACTTGTTTTCGGATGGGAGAGGCTTGGCTAAGGGATCAGACAGAGAAGACAATCAAATGGAAGCTAGTTCTGGCCTTGATCGCGGCCTTAATGAATGTGATGCTGATCTGAAAGACTCCACTCAAGTTGTAAGCTTAAATTCACACATAGCTAGTGTTGTGTGCCAGAATAATGTGGCAAGCGATTCATCACTACCCTGTTACGTTGAGAAGAAGACAGAATGTTGTGCTTCTAGTGTCCAAGAGGAAAAAGTTGTGCCTGCTGAAAGTGCACAGGTGGACGAATATGATGTTGCTTCTACTCATGTATCAGCTTTAGATAGGGTTGTTTGTGAGTCTGACAGGACCTCGCTAAATGAAAATGGTGAAGATTCTGGTAGAGCATCTTCCTTACATAATGACGTAAATACTGACAAGGAGATGATTAGCATGGACAATTGTGAACAAGCTGATCCTGGCATGGTAGAGCCTGCAAGTAAAGCGGCCGATCCTGTCATGGCAGAGCCTGCAAGTAAAGCGGCCGATCCTGTCATGGCAGAGCCTGCAAGTAAAGCGGCCGATCCTGTCATGGCAGAGCCTGCAAGTAAAGCGGAGGAAGTGTGTGTTGACCATCCTTCACCCAAGTATGAATATGTAGCATCTAGTGGATCTGTTAAGGAAGTCGAGACTGTGGTAGCTGAGGAAGCAAAAGGGGAGACTGCTTCACTGCATGTTGGGTCTGAAGAACCGATGCACATGTCTTCTGGAATTGTTACTGCTAGATTAGATACGGGGTGGGGACTTGCTAATGAGGAATCTGGAGGTCGTGCTCCTTCAAACAGCTCATGTAAGATCAACTTTGAAGAATCCTGTGACGACATTTGTGTGTCGGACACTTCTCATGATGGCAAGGTACACACAGTTCTCATGGAAAGCTCTAGGGAGTTGCAGGATGGTTATGATTCTCAGTTTGAGGACGGCGAATTGAGGGAAACAGATGCACATTGCTGGGAGGAAAATGATTGTGAGGGTGAAGAAATTGAGCAAGTAGACTATGAGTCTGAATGTGATGGAGAAAGATTATGTATTTTTGAAGCTGAAGATAATGACAATAAAAGAAAATTTGAGAGTGGGTCTAGTCTAGGATCGGGTGAGGTGACTGAAAAATCTGAACAAGGTGCTGTAGGTGATGCTTTTGGAGATTCTTTGATGAGCTCTGAGGCCAGAATTTCAGAAGCAGCTCATGGCAACAAAATAAAGAAAGATACTGCTGATTGTGAAGAGTCCAGTGGTAAAGATTTCACTTATACAATGGTTGGAGCAAGGGCATCCAGAAGGGACTTGTTGTCTCGCACTCAAGGATCTTTATCTTCCAATGTTCTACAGAGATGCGGGTAATTATATGGTTCCAATTAATTTTTCCTGATATACGTTCAATTTTCTCTTTGGCTGGTTGCTAACTAGTCTTTTGTTTCAGATCCAATAATTTTGATGATTTATGTCCTCGGTCAGAAAGGGAGTCTGATCCAAACAGCAGATTCATGGGACGGGATAGATTTTCTTTGCATACGCGTCGTAGAAGCCCAGGAGGTGGCCACATTGTCAATACCCGTCAGTCTCCTCCTTGCCATGGCCCTTACGGATCTGGGCGCCCTCGGCCAAGAAGTGTTGTTGAGAGCCGTGGATTTTTAATGGCCTCAGACCGAACAATGTTTGAAGCATCTGGAGTTGAAGGGTTTGACAGCCGTGTACGGAGGCAATATATGAGCTCTTCCTCAAACAGTGTCTATCGGTCCATTAATCGGAGACCCCTGGGCTGCAGAGATGATATTTATACTGGAACAGCTCCTATTAGAGATGATATTGGTCCTGATAGGAGTAGGTTTAGGAGATATCCAGAAGGCATCAGTAGAGGCTTCAGGGAGGACTATCGCAGGCCAATGCCCAACTATCCTGCTGATGATCATATGCCACACCGGATGGCCAGGAGAGAGAGAAGTATTTCTCCACTTGGTGGGGAGAGACCCCATTATGCTCAACCTTATAAGAAACCCAGGTCGAGATCCAGAAGCCGGTCGCCTAGTTCATGGTTTTCAATGAGGGATCGAAATGAGGGGTCCAGACGCCGCAGCAGGTCGCCAGATTTTAGGTCTACCAGAATAAATAGGGTGAGGGCGCCTTTTAAGAAGCGTTTTGAAGTTGAATACGAAGAAGGGTTCATGTCCCCACCAAGAAATCGGATGTCGCCACAGCGCAATCCTCCCAGGTTTGATGACCGGATCTCTGGTTTAGATAATTTCAGGGATAGGAAATCACCGGTTATGATGTTCCGTCAGAGCCAAAGGTTTGATTCGTCACGTCCCTTTAGACCCATGATACCTCCCAGAAGATTTCCAGATATGGGCAGTGGTGCTGGTAGGGGATATAAGTATGAAGGTGCTGATCTTGATGATAGAAGAAAGCCGGGGAACCGATATGAGGTTATTCATCGAGTAAGGCGATATGATAATGATGGTGATGGAGTTATGCGGCGGTTGAGGTATAATAACAACCCAGAGGATTCATTTGTAGCTAATGAATCGTAGACTGTGGCAGAGTGCTCTCCGCATTGCAGCCTCAATTCTTTTTGAATAGAAACAGTGTATGGTGACTCCTCAACTATTAGGGTTTTATTTGCTGTTGAGGAGATGCTTCCTTCTTTAACCCGTTTCATCTCCTTGTCAGAATTTTTATTTTTCATCTGAATAGATAGGCTTAGTTTTGTCCATCTTTTATGTCGTTCTGTTTATCCTTTTATTTTCATCTTACCGTCCATTGTAAGTCCTATTTCAATGTGGCCGTTAAAATATGACGACTGGCAAAAGTTTGTGATGTTTGTGTTCGGGTTATATTATCAATGAAAATAACAGTACTAGTCCCTTTTGTATTATCAATTACATAGACGTGCAAAATCCTGCAATCTGACAAAAGAAGCCCGTGTGCAAGTGTTGCAAGCTTCTTTAGCATTTCACCAGCTAAAGGCTATGGATTCGAAATGGAGATTGTTTGCAAAACCAGATGCACAGATTTCCCCCACTTCTTGTCTCATCTTTTTGGGCCCGCTAACAAGAACTCCAACATTTGTTGCTTCAATTTCCATTAGTATCTCTGCCAAGAAGAATTTCCCAGTCACCCTTGTTAAGGAAGCAAACTAATTTAATATGATTTAGTAAGATTGAAGATAAGAATGAAAGCTTACTTTTCAGGTTAGGTCTTTCACCGTAATGAACTCTGGTGGCCTGAACAAAAGACTGATGGGGAAGGCTCTCCAGCTCTCTCTCTGCATTGTAAAACCATGAGGCTGGGGAAGCAATTGGTGTTGGTTTCTCGGTGTTTTGAATCCGTGTCATTTCCTTGGAATGCTGCTTTTTGTTCCAAAGAAAAGCTGCCGTTGCTGTAATGACTATTGAGACGCAAATGAGCAACATGTTTAGACCGCCTCTCCATGAGGTAGCGTATATCGTATTAGAATTATGGTCAATTGGGTAAATATAGTATCGGGTAAGAAAGCCAATGAGCACTAGAAATATGATAAATGAAGATGAAATTATTGCGGCGAGCCAGAGCCAGCTTTTGGGGCCTAAAATTGCAGAAACTGGGGAGTCTTCTGCTTTGGGCTTGAACCATAGGGTTTGAACAAGTTGGCGGTTGTTTTCTGCGGATTTTTTCTCCCTTGTTACATAGGCTTCAATTTGCACTTCCAAAGGAGAAATGTCAAGGGTTGTGCCTAGAACTGGGAGAATGAGGTCTAGCATGGCAAGATCCTGAGATTTCTTGAAAGCAGATATAAGGAGAATCCGTGGAGTTTTTCCAGTTGAATTATTGGCCAAAGAGAGCAGCTCGCGGATGATGGAGATGAAAGGAGTAATGCCACTTCCTCCACTTATCATCACTAGCATGTCGTGCCTGCAGAATAGCTTCATGTTAATCAAATTATGTATTTTCACAACAAAATTTTTGAAATTTTCTTGTACTGTTGGCTGATTATACGTATATACATATATAATTACACACCCTGTAAAATGGGTTGAGGCAGGTCCATAGGGTCCTTCAATGGAGACCTCAAGGCGGTCGAGAGGCGAGGGAGAAGAAAGCTTTTGAAACAACTTGCGAGACCAACTTCCTTCACTTTTGATGACAACACTTAGCTTGTCAGGATCCACATTGCTGCTAGAAGTAATTGTAAAAGGGTGCCATTGCGACTTGGAAATCACAGGCACATTTACAAATAAAATGCTGGTCGGATTGTAGCTTAACCCTGCACCAGAACATCAATGTACAGAATATCAGTAAATTGAGGACTTTTCTGCACCAGAATCAACGATAGGCATCATATCAAGTCGTTGGTCGAATAGGCTTGACCTGGGCTCTTGAAGAAGTTCAATTCAACAGTATCACAGGGTAAAATGCGAGCTGAAACCAAACGAATTCTTTGTTGGGATTGCAGGAATCTCAAATATCGATCAATCAAGAAGAGATAGAAGCCGGGAAGCATGATGCAAGAATAGGAGAACCCCACATGAAGCACAAAGAACACAACAAAAAGAATGTAGAGATGATGAGTGTTGAAGAAGAGCTCAAAAATCTTTCGCCTGATACGTGGGATACTTGTTATCCACATGGCTAATCCAGCAAGCAAACCTATTTCTCCAGCCACATTTGACACAGCTATCTTGTCCCATCCGAGCATCTAACATTCACCAAAAAAGGTAATAAGTAATTTGGACCCAATTGAGAAGAATATGTGAAAAAATTGGAACAAACTTTTGTTACCTGAGAGATTTGGTCTGTCTTGGCCCAGAAGATGATGTAACATAAACCATGTGCGGTAAAGATGGTCATGGCAATGTGCCCGAGCCAAATATGATATTTGATGCTGGCCTCGGAGGTGAGGCCAACGAGCTGCAAGACTGATGATCCTCTAGTCACAGGAAAGAAGAGAAAGGCTAGGCAAATGTTCCCAACAAGGCCTAGCGTTAGGCCTGACATTTCCAATTTAGCCACCCACCTGCCAAATCGCTCAAACCAAATTAGTTTGAATTATTGTATCATTCAAAGTGAATGAGAAAAGCAAAATGTGTTAGTCTTACGCTTGCTCTCCATCATGTGCGGGCGCCTGTTGGCTAATTTGTGCAAACATTCCGTGCAAGTAAGAGGAGAAAGACCAAACAAGCAGTGCAATGAACATTATTGCAAATGACAGCTCTATCCAAGAAACAATCCCAAGAGGGCCTTTTACAAGCACTGGTCGTCGCCACGTGGCAAAACGGGAAATATTGTTCACCTCACTGCTGCTTCAGAGGGACCATTCGTTACTTCATTATTATAAATCAACTATACGAAAGAAAAGCTAGGAGTAATTAATAGAGAGGTTGTTACCTTTTAGCATTGTTATCATTGCAATTGTTACCAAGATGAAGGTATAAACAGCTCAAGGCAGCAATGAAGAGAATGGGAAATGAGTAAATTAACATATGCGCACCTATACCAATAGAAATATGTGTTAGATTCTTTGATTTATTCAAAATAGTGATGTGTTAGAAATATTGACAACTGTCATGCTTCTGTTTAATGAGTTTACAATGCACGTCAAATAAAGTATTTAATAAACACTCATTTTTATTTTATAATTAGTATTTAAAATAGCTTGTTGATACCAAAGAACCTAAACACACTTTTCAGATAACAAGACAACAGAAGCAAAGAATTTGACTGTTAACACAAACCTTGTTCTCCAAAATAAGTGGAGTTTGTTTTTGATTGGATTTGAGGCAACCAGTTTAAGTAAAACTTGTTAGTGGGCATCATGATCCACAGCAGTATGTACCCAAGAAAGATCACCATCACTAACAGCTTTATAGCTGATTTAATGGTCTCCATTTTACTTCACAAGAAGCAGGAGCAAAATCCCTTTCTTTAGTGAAAAGATTTCTTAATCATATAACTATATGTATATAACTATATATATACAGCAACGATTTAACTAACAAGTTAATAAAACAGCTTTGAAAGCCAAATTATATTTAACTAACAAGTTAATAAAATAGCTCTGAATGCCAAATTATCTGTCAATTATCTCCGAACAAGAACAAGATATTCGAATTTAAAAAAAATCAATGAAAAGAGAGATCATGCTTCCTTCGAATTTGACTAAGCAATAATAATTTTTTTTTTATATATATTTTATTTTAGTAACGTGCCAATACGGTGAATACTATCGCTTTGGGCTTTAGCGTTACTTCCAGATCAGGTGTCAGACAATTTGTTGTAGATTTTGACCAATGTTTACTTTTATTCATGTGCGGAGAACGACTTTATACTACAGTGATTTTTTTTGGGGGGGGGGGGGGGGGGGGGTTTAAATTTTGGATTTTCTTTTTTAGAGGTAAGTGGGGAAATTGTTTAAATCTTTTCAAATGCGATTTCCCTCTTTCATTTTTCCTAAACTAGTTTCCTCACAATTTGTAATTTCCTTTATCTAATCATTTAATTTCTGTAGGCTTTTGTTGATTTGATTGGAGATGGTAAAGTGCGAGCTGCGGGTCCATTCGATGATACGGGTCCATTCGATGATACCTGACACAGTCTCTGCCTGAGTTGGATATGGCTTTGTTAATTTGATTTGTTGTATTTAGGGGTTGGATTTAATTTTGTGGTGGTAGCATTCTGTTGAAAATTAATTTGATGTCAACTACCCATTTTTTGGGTCTTGCATTTTTGTTGATTATATAGTCAATTTGGATGACTGTACTAGATCCTTGGTCTTTAATATTTTATAGTTTTCTTACAATTATTCTTAGTTTGCTTCTATCAAGGAAATTGCTAGGTTTGTACACAAATCTAAGTAGATAATGCAGAAAATTTGTTTAAACATCTTAAATATAATAGGATCGATGATTTAAATTGAGCATATGCACTATATTTGTAGCTAATAAAATTGTAGATGATTTATATATAGAGTGAAAATGAACAATGGGTAAGATTCAAAGATGGAGGAGCGAATGGGAAAAATTGTTGAGGTTATCAAGTACAAGGATTTGGATGATTACTTGAGGTTGGTCAATATTACTTTGAAGTTTAATAAAAGGTTGAGTACCAAAATATGTTCATGTTGATTATTATAATACTCAACTATTTTGCTTGTAGTAGGCTTCTTTGATTGGAAAAAAAAAGAAAAAAAAAGTAGTGTGTTAACATTGTTCTCTACATGCTATAATGCAGGGCTGCCTATGAGGAATTTAATTTGCAGATACAATTAGACTAGTATTTTTTAGAGATACAAGCTAGGGGAGATTGGGGGGGGGGGGGGGGGGAAGCTTTAAATTCTAATTACACTCTTAATTTTTTATTTTATTTTTGACCCTCCATTGATTACATATTATATACATATATAGAAACATGGGGTCAGAAACAAAAATTTAAGGAAGTAATAAAAAATTTGAGATTTTAAATAGAGAATGGATGACGATGTACCTGACATTGATTATATTGTAAAAATGCTCTCGTATACTATATGTATAAGATTATATGATTTTTTTTTATTGATTTAGCTGTGTGAAAAAAAACAAGTAATTGAATCCACACTCTTTCTATATGGTTGTTTAGATTGGAGTAATTTTTTTTTTTTTAATGAATGCCAGTGGTTGATTTGTCTTTAGCTGTACATCTTTATCACCAAAAGTGCCACGGCAACTTTGGTTATTTATATTACAAAATTACATAAATTTACATGAGAAAGTATCTTAGGCATAAGACGTTTGAAGTGTTTTGTTAATCCTTACTATCAAGGCCGTCTAGAAAATTAATTTATTGGGGGTAAAATTTTCCAAGCTTAATATTCTTATAATTGTTCTCGATGTGTTCTCATAATTTGAAAACTTTAAAATAATAGTTTCATTATTAATACTAGGTAAAAGGATAATGAACACCTTAAAATTTGGGAAAAGAGACATAAAACCCCTTAACGTTTAAAAAAAAACATATAACCCTATTTTTATTATTAAATTCCATTTATTTTAATAGTAAATTTATTTTTAATTTATAATTACTATTATATCCCTATAATAAATAATTCAATATATTGACTTAAGATATGTCATTGATAACGTGTATAATGAAATCAACAACTTTTTATTTAAAACTTAAAATTGAGTTGTAATTACTTTTTGTCCAAATTATTCACTCTAAATTATTAAATTACTCTTCCAAATGATAGGATGATAAAAAAATGATGAATAATAAGAAAAATTAAAATCAAATTTATCATTGAGAAGGGTATGTTCATAATTTAGAGTGAATAATTTGAGCAAAACGTAATTACATTTTACTTTTTAGCTTCAAATAAAAAATTGTTAATTTCATTACACCCATGATATGTTTTAGGTCAATATATTGAATTATTTATTATAGGGACATAATAGTAATTATAAATCAGAATAAATTTACTTTTAAAATAAATATAATTTAATAATAAAAATTAGGATTATATATCTTATTCGAACCGTTAAGGGGTTTTATGTCGTTTTTGTCAAATGTTAGGGGACTCGATGTTTTTTTCCCTTAACACTATTGAATCAAGGAACGAACAAAAAAAAAAACCTTAATTTAGCAAATAATTATATATCTAAATCTTTGAACTTGTAATTAGACCTTCCAATTGGTGAAATGAGACAAAGAAAGCAGAAGAATTTTGATGGAGTAAAAGAGAGTTGTTTGATCAAGGGTGAGAAGTGAGAGGCGAGCTTACTAAGAGGGTTTTGTTTGTTCGGGAAAAGAGTGGCGGCCTTGTGCGCATAAGATTTGAGAGATTAGATAGGTCATTTTGTTAATATTTTAATTGAGTTGGAAAATATTATTTTGCCCTTACTACAAAACACAATTTATAAAATTTTCAATCCAAAATTGGCCCCATTGAAAAATAATTATCCAAAAAATTATAATATCTATGTGTATGCAAAATATCAGCTCAAAAATTTAAAATCACCCTTTAGAGGCCCAAAAGCATATGCAAAATCAACTCATTTTTTTTCTACCAAGAACCTCTTTGGCAAACACTCACATCATTTTGAAAACTTATCGTAAATTTTTTTGAGATTTTCTTTCATTTTTCAAAAAAATACTGAAAAATCTGTAAAATTTTTTCCAGACCTCAAAACCAACTCTCTTTTTTTTTCCTATGATTTAATTTCACTAATATCTAAGTGCGTGCATAAAATCGGCTTGAAATTTTGAAATCACCTTTTGGAGGCCCAAAAGTGTGTGCTACAGCCTTTAGTCCTAGGATTAAAATAGGTCCAAAAAGAAAATTTTGGTCTCTCTTAAAAGAATAGTTCGATTTTCTACCATCAAAACCCTATGTGGTCATAAAGAGTCCTCCCAAATTGTTTCACATCATTTCAAAAAGTTTTCTTTATTTTTTTAGGATTTTCTTCAAAAAAAAACTGTAAAAATTACTTCCAACCTCAAAATAGGCCCTCTTTTTTTTTTCTTTTTTTCTTTTTTCTAGTTTCACCAATATCTATTTATGTGTGAACAATTAGCTTGAATTCCAAAGTTGCCCTCTAAATACCTAAAACTGTCTGCTACAACCTTTGAATCAGAAGCTGAAATGGGCCTAGAAGAAAAATTGAGTTTTTTTTTTTTTTCCAAAAACCAATTCGATTTTCTTCCATCAAAACCCTCTTCAAACTAAATGTTCTCTTCCAAGGAGTTACATATCATTTTAAAAAGTTCTCTTAATTTTTTAGGATTTTGTTTGATTCTTCAAAAAAAAAAAAGTACCAAAATTTCGTAAAAATTATTCCAGGCCTTGAGATCGACTTCTATATATATATATATATATATTTTTTTTTTCCTTATGGTCTAGTTTCACTAATATTTATGTGCTTAAGAAAAATCAACTCAAAATTCTGAAATTGCCCTTTAAAGACCCAAAATTATTTGCTATATAGCCTTCAGTTCTGGGTTAAGGAAGAAAATTTGAGTTTTTCTTCCAAACCAATATGATTTTCTTCCACCAAAATTAGGCACCTCAAAGAATTTCACATTATCCCAAAATTTTATCTTTTTCTGGGATTTTGTTTAATTTGTGAAGAAATATTAAGAATTTCATAAAAATTATTTTGGGCCTCGAAATTGACTCCCATTTTTTTTTTCTTTCGGTCTAGTATCATTAATATCTACATGTGTGAAAAAAAAATCAGCTCAAAAATCAGATATTACTTTTAAGAAACTCAAAAACTATAAACTTTTATTTAAAAATAGAGATATTATCATTTTCCCATCAAAGGTATTCTGACACATCATGTCAGTACTACAGTTTGGTAAAATCATCAATTTACCACCAAACGTTTAAATTGTTAGCATTTTCCCACCATTCTGTTAAAACTCAGTTAATATGTAACGGAAAATTCATAAAAGGTCAATTTTACCCATGGAGCATAAAAGACCATGTAATTAACCTTTTATGAATTTTGTAATTAAATCATTATTTGTTGTTCTTCCTTCTTAAAGGGCAAAAATTACCCTTTATGAATTTTATAAAATTGACCTTTTAAAAGATCATGTAATTAACCTTTTATGAATTTTATAATTAAATCATCATTTGTTGTTCTTTCTTCTTAAAGGGAAAAATCATCTTTTACGCTCCAGAGGTAAAATTGACATTTTATGAATTTTTCGTTACATATTAACTGAGTTTTAACGAAATGGTGAGAAAATGTTAACAGTTTAAACATTTGATGATAAACAAATAGTTTTACTAAACCGTAGTACTGACATGATGTGTCAGAATATGTTTGGTGAAAAAATAATAATATCGCTTAAAAATATTGTGACCTGAAAGTCACAATATACCAAACTAAAAGCTTAAGAGAATAACTTATATATTTTATAAGATTTATTAAAGATGGTACTGTACAGTGCTAATTGCTAACTGACAATGCGTCAGCTACGGGACTGAAAGTGCAGATTTTCGGCTACCCAAACCATGCGAACAAATCTTTGCATCTAACAATATTTCTGCAAAATCAACACACAACTCAGAACTTTCTTTGAAAATAATGGTCGGGCGTTGGGCGTATAAGCGCAACTTCCTCAAACGAACCCATTAGCTAATATACTGGATATAATTAAAATTTACTAATAAATAAATTACTATCATATTGTTAACGGAAGATGTAAATATTTCTTGCCTGTATCATAATTGACGTAAAATACACGGAGTCCATTTTGAGTAATCTGCTAACCTGAAACTGCCTTTTTGATTATTCATTCAACATTTTTACAACATATCAAAATCATATATTTTCGAAGTACTTTTCAAATTAAATTGACAGCCAAGCACAAATTGCTTTCTGATGAATGAGCACTGTGGAGCAAAAATGTTACGCTAAGCCATCTAGCCCTAAGAGGATGGCTTTATATATATTTTACATCGTTGATTACAGATCGTACAACACATGCATCACCAGCTGAAACTAATGGACTCAAAGTGCAGATGATCAGCCAACCCAGACGAACAAATCTTTGCAACCTCATGCCGCATCTTCCTCGGACCACATACTAAAACTCCCACGTCTGTTCCTTTTACGTCAAGCAGTATTTCTGCAGAAACAACAATACAACCATTCAGTACTTTCTTTGAAAATAGTAATCACGTATATATAGAATTGAGGCGCCGGGACTTTTAATCTACTACTCTGCGACTTACTATTGAGATTTGGTCTTTCACCGAAATGAAATTTGGTGGCTTGAACAAGACATTGATTAGGAAGGCTTTCTTCGAGCTCTCTATCCGCAGTATAAAACCATGAAGCTGGTGATGTTTTTGGTGTTGGCACCTCCATGTTCTGAATTTGCTTCACTTCGATAGCATTCTGTTGTTTCTTATGCCACAAGAAAACAGCACTGGAAGCCAAGAAAACACAAACACAAACAAGAAACATATCCCAGAGACACTTGTAGGAATAATGGTAGACTTCAGTGCCATTTCGCTCAATGGGGTATATGTAGAAACGAGTGACAATGCCCAACAAGAGGAGAAACATCACGAATGATGACGCTATTACTACAGCAAGCCATGGCCAACTGTTACACCCTAGAGCTCCGGAAACCGGTGAGTCTGAGGGATTTGACTTGAACCAAATAGATTGAAGTTCTTTCTGGGTGTCTGTTTTAGGCTGCTCTGAGTCTCTAGTGACATAGGCTTCGATTTGCATCTGTAGTTTTGAAAGTACTATAGGGGCATCGGAAACTGGCAACATGATATTTAACATGGATAAGTCAGCAGATTTCTTGAAGACACAAATTAGGTGCACATTTGGAATTTTATAGTCCGGGTTGTTATTGCTTTGAAATATAAGCTCGCGGACTATGGAAATGAAAGGAGAAATGCCACTGCCTCCGCTCACCATCACCAGTGATTCATGCCTGTGTGACACAAAATATTAACTGAATAAGATATTGCACGTAATTTATATCTTATATAGAACTCATAAAACCACCCATTTATCTTAATTTCTTCAATTTACCTCAGAAAATGAGCTGAGTTAGGACCATAGGGTCCTTCAACAGACACCTCAAGACGGTCTACAGAAGAAGAAATTTGCTGGTATAGCTTTTGAGTCCAACTTCCCTCAGTTTTGACTAAAATGCTGAGCTTGTCTTGCTCCATATTACAATTGGAAGTTACAGTAAATGGGTGCCACTGCAGCTTGGAAATGCTTGGTACATTTACAAATAGTATGCTTGTGGGATTATAATACAATCCTGGAAAAAGGAAAAAGAAAAAAATGATGCGGAATGAGATTATTAGCTGTCAAGTAAGACGATCATGCGTTTAGTGAATGTTATTAGTCAAGTAAAGTTACGTGGGTAAACACTTAAAAATTTAAGTTGTAAGCACAATAGTTATAAACAGGCCCTTTTGTTGATTACCTGGACTTTTGGAGAAGTTCAATTCAACTACACCACATGGCAAGGCGCAAGCGGAGAGTAATCTAGCCCGGTTTCGGGACTGTAGGAATCGCAAGTAACGATCGACGGCGAAGAGGAAGATCCCCGGAAGGATCATGCAAAAGTAGGCAGGGCCGACGTGCAGTACGTAGAATATGATGTAAAGAATGTAGAGGTGGTGAGTGTAGAAGAAAAGCTCGAACATCCTTCGTCTGAAGCGAGGCAAGCTCGTTACCCAAATCACCGTTGCAATTGCAATAGCTATTACTCCAGCTACATTTGATACATAAGTTTCGCTCCATTCTAGCACCTGCTTGTTCCAAATCAAACTCAAATGTAAATAACAATTACAAGCAACAAGAGAAGAAATTACAGAGTACATCAGAAGCCATGCACGTGCCTTAAAATCAGCTATTGTGTATTATTTAACAATAGCTTTATTAAATAACCAAAAAAAAGATCAAGGGGAATTGACATATACGTAGTGTAATTATTTAGTGCCTCTTAAAAGGTGCGTAAACTGTGGATTGATTAGATTGCATCGTCTATGCAGTGTAGCCAACTATAACTTGGGCAATGTTATTAGTTTATTTATCATGTGCGGTTCAGAAAAACGAAGACTTAATAGATGACTATGCATAGATAGATATAAAAAGTCGTGTGTCCACACAACAACCTCAATGACCATAACTCAAGATACGAAGGCCTAACAATTGACTTATTAGAGTAACTCCAAATTAATAAAGCTAGGTACCTCTTATTTGTCTTACAATGATGGTGACTTTACTTGCATACTAGCTACCCCATACATTGACTAATCAATCAGAAATTATTTCTCCCTTTTTTCTTTTTTCCTTTTTTGGCAAAAGAAAAAGAAAAGTGAGGAAGCAGAAGGAATCTCACTTAAGTTTCAAAGAGAAAAGACAATGTAACTCGGATTCCGAGGAACAAAAAGACAATAAAAAGATAAAGATGCCATCATCTTCATAGTGCTTAAAGTCATAGCACGATGAAAAAAAGCAAAAATTATTGACTAATCAAAAAGCATTAATAAGGTACCTCAGCCATCTGATTGGTCATGGCCCAGTAAATTAAAAATCCAACGGCGTGCAAAGCAAAAAGGGCGTTGGAGAGATGCCCTAGCCATATATGATACTTGATACTCGATTCCGAAGTGAGTCCAACAAGAGGCAAAATTGATGATCCTCGAGTTACTGGAAAGAAGAGAAATGCCCAGCATGTGTTTCCAATGTATCCAAGTATTAATGATACACTTCGAAACTTGGCTTGCCATCTGTGCCAAAGCCAAATTCAAAGAAATAAGACATGCGCATAATGAGCTTCTTATATGTATTCAATTATGTATGATACCTTATCTGTGTATCACGTCATTTTTACAGCAATTGAATAATATAATATCCCTAGACAGAGGATTGTACTATAATGAAGTTTTACTAAAGTTTTGCCGTTAAGAGTGTAATCATGATTTATGAAGAATTAGATGCTGACTTGAGCTCCGAAGGATTCTTTTAATATATGTTTACTCAAATAAAAATTTAGATCAGAAGAGAATCATAGACCATTCATGCATATGATCATGTCTGCTCATGAGGATGAAAAAAGTTCAAGTGCCGAGATTTGATATTGCTTCTTACACTTTCTCTCCTGCTTTATGCATGTGAAGATGACCAAAGCTGACATACAAATAATTAGCAAGAGACCATATCAAGAGCGCGACAAACATTACTGCAAATGTAAGCTCCATTGCTGTAACTATTCCCAAAGGAGCCATTACTAGCACCGGCCGCTGAGAGAAAAATAAACGAGGGCTCCTCGTCTCACTGCACGCAACAATAAGTTAGTTCACATTATGTTGAAAATGAAAAGCTGCTGATGAATTGAAGAATAACAAATGGTAGGTATTCAAGAGAAAATTGTAACCGTTTGGATTGAGGCTGATTGGGTTTCTTCTGAAGATGAAGATAGACACAACCCAAAAGAGCTATGAGCATCACTGGAAACGAGAAAAGCAGAAGATTTGTGCCTGTAACAACAATACTATTTCAGCTTAGCTTACAGGGGGGAAAAAGAAAAAATATATATATATATATATATAATATGACAAGAAGTAACTACCTTGTTCTCTAAAATATGTTGAGTTGAGCTTGTTGTTAAGCTTAGGAGTCCATGTATTTTTATAAACCTTAGTTGGTATCAGAGCCCAAACCAGAAGCCAGCCAAGAAACACAGCAAAGCAAATAGTCCTAATTGAGACTACGCTGCTTCCCATCTTGTTTTGGCTCCTCCTTTGCAATTTCTGCAGATGCAAATGATCAGTATTCAGTGCTGGTAAGCAAAAGTTGGTGTTCTTTTATGCAGTGACAAGAATTTGTATAAGATGCATGACATTGACTTTTTTTTTTAATTATTATTATCATTGACTTTTATTTTGGTGAGTCATTTAACATTCAAGTTTCAGATTATTTCTTGATTTAAGGGTGCGTTTGGGATTGAGGTTGGGCAGCTGTAGCTTAAAAGCTACAACATTAAAGTGTTTGGTAAACACTAGTTGTTGTAGTTTTTAAGCTATGTTGATATAATTTTTCACTTGTATAATATAAAATTTATTATATCTTTAATAATTTTAATAAAATTATTATTTAAAATTTATAATTACTATATATTATTAACTTTTATTTCATAATTACAGCTTTTTTTTCACAGCAGCTGTAGCTTAAAAGCTACAGCACCTCAATCACAAACGCACCCTAACCTCTTTTAAAAATTTTTATGACCTGTGTTAATTCACTGATAGAAGTATGTGGCTACAATTTAATTAATTATTTTTTTTGTATTTATATATCCGATAACCTCCAATAACAGCTTGTTTTTGCTATAAACAAACTCATATGGGGGTCCCTAAGTAAGACACACACACATATATATATAGAAGCAAACAAAATAAACCCACTAATTGTTGCAAATTAAAGTGGTCCATTTTCCACAAATTGTCTCTATGTTCTGGTAATTGTTACAGAGTCCCATACGTCTTCATATTTTGCATGACAAAATTGAAGCGACTTGTCATTGGGCACATAATGACACTAGCTACGCATCATGCAGAATATTTTAAAATCTTTCCCAAAAAAAAAAAATAATAATAATAAAAGGCATGAAAATGAAAGAAAGAATAACGAGCGCAAGACCGACAGCACATTCAATATAACTTTGATATATCAGTTCACTTTTCATAAGGATAATGTCATGTTATGAATGGACCAAAAAAAAACAAAAAATTGATGAATTTTCATGTTTATACACCCTAAGTTTGAGCAATAAAAAACGTGGGCGACTAACAAAAGGAAAATAAAAGTTTTTCTTTTATAAAAAGTGGGGTTTCATACAAAATAAACTTGTACTGTAACCCTAAACATAAAAATAAAAAGGGGCATTAGGCTTCAAATTGTCACCTTGCAAAGGTTAATTTGGGCTTCGGTTCCGACGCCTTTTTCAACCCTTTTGTGAAAATGAATTTTTTTTTTTAAAAAAAAGGTCTGAAAAATATTGATTAGAGGATTCTTTAATCTGTAAATAAATACACAAACACAATCATGAGTGTTTTCCATTGCAATTTTGGAAGTACAAGTTGACCTGCTAATTATGGTGTTTATATATACGAATTGTAGTACATTTGCCTCCTGGGTAAAAAGCTTGCTAAGTAGTACGAGTAGTACGTACTACTCACAGATGACGATTAACACAATTGGAGGGTTGAAATTTTGCTATTAAATATGCTTTAATTTGTTAATATCAATCTTTTAATAAGCATGTTTTTTTTTTAAAATATTGTTATACAGAATTATAGGTATTATAATTAATATTTACAAATAGATTTTATAATTGAGACATTTTTTGTGGCATGTACTCTTCTGAAGTACTGTCCAAATTCTTCAAACTCTCTCAAATATTCGAAGGTTGTCCACTCTACTCATATTTTGTGAGGGATAGACTGACTCCATTCAATTATTTAATAATTAAAAGAGAATTATAAATAAACTTTATAAATATTTTTATGAAAACTCAAACCTTTATACTCAATATTATAAATGTAAAAATAGTTATCACTTGGACCGAGAGGCATTGATAATCAGCATGCTTTATTAAAATGCGGATAAATGTAAAGTCAATTTACTTTTGGAAAAAAACAAAAAACAAAAAAAGGCAGCCACGTAGCCTCCGCCATTAATAGAATTTTTGCTAGATTTCGTTTTACATCATCTCAGTCTTTGACCCCAGAAACCCAAAATTAAATCGTCCAAATAGACTTGTGTAGCTGTTAATTCCATAGACTTGCAGCGAGAAGGAATTACGCATAATTTGTGTTGGTCGACTTTTCATGATGTGTAGCTGTAGGTGCTGGTTTTTTGCTGCCATACTTTTGACACATTTTCATAGCTTTTCAGATTTTGCTAAGTGAAAAGGACACAGAGATTCCTAATGTTTGAATAAGAGACACAAAGACTCCTAACATTTGAAAAAGGGACATAAAATCTCCTAATATTTTAAAAAAGACACTCAGACCCCCATTTATTAATATAAATTATAATTTTAAAGTGTAATTACCATTATACCCTTATAGCATATTAAAAAATAATTGTTCATTATCCAATTTATTCGTATATTATTAATAAAATTACGAATATAACTTTATTATCCAATTTTTTCATTTAATTTTTGTCAAATTTTCTCTTCAACTAAATAAATTTAATTCATTGTTCAAGAATAAAAATAAATTAAATTGATTACTAATATAATAAAAATAACAATTCTTCATTTAAACTTATATAATCAACAAAATAAAAAAAAATTGGTTACAACAATAATTACAAAATCTTAATTGTACTAAATAAAATGGAAAAATTAGGTAATGAAGTTATATTCATAATTTTATTAATAATATAGAAATAAATTGGACAATGAACAATTATTTTTTAATATGCTATAAGGGTATAATGGTAATTGCACTTTAAAATTATAATTTTTGTTAACAAATAGGGGTCTTAGTGTCTTTTTTGAAACCTTAGGGGGTTTTGTGTCCCTTTTTCAAACGTTAAGAATCTCTGTGTCCCTTATTCAAACATTAGAGATCTCTGTGTCCTTTTTCCTTTTGCTAAAAAGTAACACCCGATCCCTTAAAACAGAATCTATCACAAAAGCAAGGAATCCACCAGCTCACGGATTCCCCTGTAGTGGTCATTTTATTATAAATACCCTTTTTTCTATGTTCATTATTATGAGGACATTTAGTTAGTTATTTAGCATCATTGTTCATATTCTAAAATATTTTACTGATTTCTAAAATTTTCTCCATTTTCTCGTTTTTTGACGAAATACTAACTTGAACGATGTTACGTCGTCGGAATGTCTTTTGCAGGTAACATAGGAATTCAACTGCCAAGAACAGAAGAGAATCGTTAAAGAGGAAAGAATTTTACTGTAATCTCTAGAAGATGAAGGACTCAGCTACTCTAATAGTTAATGTCACTTGATAAAACACTTTAGCTGTCGTGCTTTCAAAATTAAGCTGAATTACAACATTTTCAGACCGAAAAACTGAGACCTGATTTTATTGAGAATCATCAGCGAGGTAAATGTAGTTACAAGTTTTCAGCTGGCTGATGTGCTTGCTACTGTCGGAAATGAATTTTACAAATGTTTAAGGACCATCGTTCCAAATCCAAGTCCAAGAAACGTGGCGATAGAAATTCCAAAAATGCCTGCAAGAATCCCGGGAACAATTAGAGAACCCCATCCTTTTGTTGTTGCCATTCCACAAGCCGTTGTAGGGCCTCCAACATTGGCATTTGATGCAATAAGTAACAGCTTTAAATCAAAGCGAAAAAGCTTTCCCAATCCCAGGATTATGGCAAGATGGACAGTTACTTGAACTAGAGCAAACAAGAAAATACTAGGTGCTGTGTTGATGACATTCCAGATACTTCCACTGGCACCCACCACAGAAAAAAACACCTGCGGCGAAAGCATTATAGATGGCATACACTTGTTCAGTCATCAAGAAAAGACGCACTTTTAGATCCATTGAAGAAGAGCTATTTCAATTACCTGCATGAGGACCAGCGCAAGAGTATCACCTGCGGGTGCAAGATAACTAAACTGTTTTGGGAGCAGGGTAGCTAAAATGACAACAATAGCTGTCACTCCTGGAAGGCTACCTCCTTGAATTCCGAACAGATTTGAGAGGTAAGTGGCAGTCTTACAAATCACAAAGGATATAGCAAGGGCTGTAGCAGTCTGTAGCACTGGTGTCTTGTCTTCAGAATTGGACTCCTTATCCACTTCAGTACCTACAATGAATTTCAGGTCTTAATAGAGGTTTTAATACAACAACAACAGTAGATCTCCTAATGTGGATATCAAGACAATGATATCGGAATTGAATGGCACATACCATTGGCTGGTGAAGCCTCAGGAGGTATTTTAGATGCCAAAGTAAATAATATCATAAAGTATATGGCAGTAATAACATTGTCTGCAGCTACTCCTGCAGCCAAAACTGATGGAGAAACACCAAGAGCCTCTGAAATTGCAACATAATTAATAGCTGCAACAATGGAATGTAAAACAGAAAATGGAAAAAATTAATCAATTACATTACTGACAATCATGACAGAATTGCTGTTTGAGAAAGGCATTCAAGTAACTAAAAGGCACCGAATTGAGACATTGGATAGTCAATTAAACATGTCCTTGATATCTCTTGGCTGCAGGTAAATATACAGAGCTACTGCATATGGTACTTACCACATTATTATTTACAAGTGTTTTCAAACATACTCACCCATCCTGAAGTTTAATCAAATTTAAGCATAATTAGCTCCAAATAACATGGATTCTGGACTAGATTATTGTGACCACACCATAAGTTAACTTTGGCCTTAAGTTACAGGTGCACAACATGAAGCTAACTTGTGAGTTATCATTAACTAACGGGAAACTTGTATAGGCAGGAAAAACTGCACGTAACAAAATTTGGTTGAATTAGGAATTATTACAAAATTCTTTTAAGTCATTGATCATAAATTATAAAATTCCCTTCCTCGAAGAACGTCTATCATATAGGAATTGTCCTCCAGAACAAAAGTGCCCAACTAAAGAGTTCATTCCATATATACACTATAAAAAATAGCATTGCAGATTTGCAGCCATAAATGAGTGAACTCCCAAGTCTTAATTGGTGAAGAATGCTGTTAGCAATGGCATAAAAGTGAAAAGACAAATAATATTATTACATTAAAGAAGGAGGTCTCACTCCAAAAATAAGAAGCAACAAAGTTTCTGGTAACTTACATCCCCCAATATAACTACCCATGAAAGCGGAAGCTATTTTCCAACTATCAGTTCCAAGAGATCGCATTGGCACCAACTGAAAAGCCACTAATGTTCCAACCGTAGTTGCAACTGTCAGACAAAATAGTAAATACAAGTTATGAGGATCAGAAAAGGGTTGAATTCGGATGACAGTATAAAAGAAAGTGCAGTACAGCCAATTCTAGCCGAGACCAATAGAAAAACAGGTTGTTTACTTGCCTACTACAGGCACTCAAATTAAATGGTACCAGCTGAACACGAAATGCTGAAACTTGGTATAATTGGGAACAACCCATGTGTTACAATAGCGCTGTCTGGAGTACCTCTAATATCGAAACAAAAGCTTAATATAAAGGATTTAGTGAATAGCGATAAAATAATTTAATGTATGATTGCTGCAACAAGTAATGTTACCTGATCCAAGCAAGAATGCGAGGAGCAATATGCCAGTTGACTGTACAATCCGGCGCAAGTCAGCTCTAAACAGCAGCAATGGAATTGATAATGGAAGCAAAAACTCCAAAAACACTGCATATGCTTTTGCTTCATATGGAATTATGCCCAAATTACTCGCTGCTAGCCCAAGCAATGTGCTCACTAGAGCTGCACTCACCATGCTCCCAAGCTTCGTCTTCTCTGACCTTCAAAAATGTTTCCAATAACATTTTCACTTTCTTTTCTTAATTCCAACCAAAAATAAAAATTGAAAATTAAAAAAAAATGAAAACTAGCTGAGAGTTGAATACCAGAGTCCAAAAGCGCCGGTGACGAAGAGAGCAGTCCACGTGCCCCAATGATCATTGGGAGAAATGATGGGGTTACTCAGCTGTGACCGAACCATCACCACAGATCGATTCCGATGACCCTGTTTGTATATTATGGACGGTGAAAGCCGTGGGTTGTTTGTGATATGAAATGAAGGTGAACATTTTGAGTTGTGGCGGGAAGAGGATGGTGGTGACACGTGGATAAAAGGGATTGGTAAGAAGGGAGAGAGGGACCTCGGAGGTGGCAGGGGCAGGGGATACGGTGATGCAATGGAAGCCATTAATGGCCGAGAGTCTTACACTGGCATACTGCGAGATAAAGAGTGTGTGTTTCTGACTCCGTTTATTTATTTTGCTTATTGTTCTTTTTTTCTTTTTTCTTTCTAACCAAACTTTGAGAACAACACGTGGCAGCATTTGCGAGTTCCGGAAGTTTAAGAAACGGACAAGACAAGTTGCTTGTTTTAGATTCCTTTTGACATGCTCCTTTTCTAGGAATCTTAATTGAAATGATATCCTTTACAGAAGCAGCCTTTGCAAATTCACTTTATCACTTATTAAAACATCGGTTACAAATTATTGAATACAATTTGAAAGCGTACTACATATATTTGAGTACAGTGACTCCAAAGGCAATGCCAAGAAAAGTTGCAATGGCAATTCCAAAAATGCCGGCGAGAATACCAGGAACAATCAAAGAACTCCAGCCTTTAGCCGTGGCCATTCCGCATGCAGTTGTAGGGCCTCCAACATTAGCGTTCGATGCTATAAGCAGTAGCTTTTGATCAAAGCGAAATAGCTTTCCTAGTCCGAGAATCACAGCAAGATGAATGGCAATCTGGACAAGAGCAAACATGAAAATGCTAGGTGCTGTGTTTATAACACTCCATATGTTGCCGCTTGCTCCCACTACAGTGAAAAATACCTGATGCAGAGAAAATGTCATTATACACAACCTTGAACTCCCACAAGATGTATCAGAGACGAATTTATAAACTAGATAACCAAGATTTTAACAGCAGAAGATCATAACAAGAAATGTCATGTATAATACGCGTTCAGGATAAATCTAATCTACTCACCTGCATGAGAATTAGAGCCATAGCTTCACCAGCTGGGGCAAGTTTATTGAACTGGGTTGGAAACGTAGTTGCTAAAGTAACAACAATAGCTGTTATGGCTGGAAGGCTACCTCCCTGAATACCAAAATATTTTGTGAGAAAAGTGCCAGCCTTGCAGATAGCGAAGGCTACAGCAAGGGCTGTTGCAAACTGTAGCACAGGAGGTTTGTCAGCACGGACAGAACCCTCATTCATTGAAACATCTGTCAAGATCGCATCCTTGAATTAGAGGTCACAAATTGCTGTAAGAGAAACAATTAAAGATTGCAGATAAACCCAAGGTGAGAGGAGGAAATAACTTCTGGATGGAATCACTCATCTTGATTAAACAATCACAATGAGGCACCAACTTAAACTAAAGTGAAGAATTGATGTTTTGTGAAATAAATCATTTAATGGCATAGAACGCTCTCATTGGCCAAAAATGCATCTGCCGAATGTAAGAAAGCCGAACCTAAAGTTTGTTCGCCACAAAGAGATAAAACTCAATTAAACAAATCATGAAAAGGTAAAAAGAACTTCTTGCACCGTCAACTGAGGTTGAAGACTCTGCAGGTATATTTGAAGCCAAAGCAAACAATGTTGTAAAATATACCGCACAGATGACATTATCTGCGGCTAATCCAGCGGCTAAAACTGATGAAGAAACGCCAAGAGCATCAGAAATAGCGACATAATTGACAGCTACACAAATCAAATGAGGAAAAATTCATTAGTCATGATAACTAAACAGAACTGTAATTACAAGAAACAATGATAACAATATAAACAGCTTCCAAATTTCTATAAATCTCTAGAAAGTGAAAAGCAAATAACCTCCACCAATGTGTCTGCCCATGAGCGCAGCTGCAATTTTCCAACTATCTTGACCAAGTGATCTCATTGGCACCAACAGATATGCCAATGCTGTTCCAACCGTTGTTGCAACTGCCGTGCAACAATACAAAGAGAATGTTATAATAAAAAACATCCCTCTAAGCAAACTAAAGCATATCAAGAATTTGCATCTAAACTCCACCATAAACCTACTAATATCATTGATTCATCTCAGATAACATTTCTGAAATCACAGCTTTATCCAAGTCTTTATCCAAAGGTCATCAATTTACACTAAAAAAAAAATCAATATTTTTCTTCTCGACAATTGGTGTTGTGACTTTTACTCCGCAGCGGCTGTAAAATGGAAATCACTAACATGTGCAAAGTAAAACTTTAGGTATGACGCTTTCAAAATTAAGCAGGAGTGTTAATTCGACAATCACAAACATACTCTACCTGATCCGATCAAGAAAGCCAGTAAAAGAGTCCCAGTGGACTTGATCACGCGGCGCAAGTCAGCTCTAAACAGCAACAAAGGAACAGCAAGAGGAAGCAAGAACTCCAAAACAATTGAATACGCCGGAGATTCACACGAAACAACCCCCAAGTTGCTAGCCGCGAGCCCTATCAAAGTGCTCACTAACGCCCCACTCAATGCACTCCCGACCTTGGTCCGCTCTGACCTTGAATTCAAAAATTCAATTGCAGCAAACAAATTCAAACGAAGCCCCGATGATATTTGTTTACAAAAGAGAAGAAGGGTGGGGAATTACCAGATACCGAAAGCGCCAGTGGCGAAGAGGGCAGTCCAGGTGCCCCATTTGTCGTGGGGAGAAATGAGAGGGAAATTAGGCAGCTGGGATCTGGCTGTTACGGATCGGGTCCGGTTGGATGGATGGGGGAATTGAGGAGAGAGAAAGGTGTTGGTTCTACTGTGAGACAAATATGATGCCGATGACTGATGTTGAGGGATTGAGTTAATTATGATTCTGGGTTTTGTAGAGGTGAGCAGGAGATTTTGGCGGGAACAGGAAGAATGTGACCGTTGGGATTCGAATGGCCGTGATGATGTGAGAATTGGCTGTAAAAATGTTAGTTTCGATGCCATTGGCATTGATGGTGAGTCTCTGGCGAGCTCAGTTGAATGGCAGTAAGAGCGAGATTTGTAGTTTCCTCGACAGTGGACTTCAGTTTGCGCATTGGTCTCGGTCAATAACTATTACTTGGATTATTATTATTATTATTATTATTATTATTATTATTATTATTATTATTATTTCCCTTCACCAAAATAGCTATATTTGATGCTCAATTTTTTGTGTCTTGTAATAAAAATTTATAACATGTATATATTTTTTTAAAAATTTTGGTACGGAGATTAGAAGGTCTATAAATGTTTTACTTATATATTAAATTAAAATATTATTATTTTACCACCTAATATTTTTTAACATATTATTTTATTATTTAAATTTTCTAACAATTATTTGTTTTCACTTAATGTTTCTGTTTTTATTATTTTACCATCAACCGATTAAAGTTACTAGATTTTTTAACAAAACCACAGTAAAAATCTATTTTATCCTTAAACTATGTAAGTATAATTTAACTCTCTAAATTAAAAAAAATATTAATTATATAAAAAATAGTTTTTTATCAATGATTATTTTATATATCTAAATTAATCTATTAATAAAATTATAAATATTAGTTCTTGTAAAATTCTTAAGATACTCATGTGACATCAACTGCTTATTGAGGGGTTAATAATTTAGTGGTAAAATAATAAAAACTGAAATAAAAAATAAAAATTTAATTGTTAAAAAATTTTAATAATAAAATGATATGCCAAATAACAGTGAGCGATAAAATAATAATACCCATTGATTCCAAAAGTTAAAATTAAACTCAACTTCTTTTCAAGCATCATCAACAACAAGAAGTCAAGAAGTCAAGAAGTGATCCGCATAGGAAGAAACCACACGGATACCGACATGCTGTGTAGAACCGGAGAAAGATTTGTGCAAACACAGAAAAAAGTTGCATTTTAGCATTAACAAAAAGATTTCAGCCACTAAAGGTCATTGTGTGATTACATAATATTAGTTTCACCATAAAATTAGTTCATTTCCGACATGTTACAATCTTGAAATTGCAGCTAATTCCCAACATATCAGTTCTGCAAGTTGTTTAATCCATCTTTGCCAGACAAGCAGTTGAGACTACCGTTACAAGAGCTGTTGTCAACTTGCTTCTGCTTCTTTGCCCTCGAACTCTCTTCCTCCAGTGCCTTCAATTTGTTCTTAATTGCTGCTATTTTAGCACTCCGATTCATCTGTCCTGAAGTTCCTCCAACAAAGCCTGTTTTATTTGCCTCACCTACTGCTTTTGAAGAATTTTGAGCTGCTTCCTCCAAGTACTTCTCACTGGCCAGCCGAACAACTAAAGGACGACCACAAGCGAGCCTCCCGTGCATCTTCTCCTTGGCCAATTTAGCTTCCTGCATGCTCACTTTAAATTTGGAAATCAGGAATTGCTTAAAATCCAGGAGGCTAAAGCAGACTAACTTACCTCTTTGGTGCTATATTGGATAAAAGCAAAGCCTCGTGGCTCTCCACGCTTTGGCCCACGGGTGTGCCAAAGGAAGTCTTCTGATACAATCTTCCCATAAGGAGAGAACATCTTAATCAAAGCAGCCCTAAGGAAAGAACACTGAATGTGAATAAAGCAACAACTATGATCAAATCAAGAGTTCCAAGTACTTCAGCAATAAATAACCTTTTTTCTTTTTTCTTTTTTGGGCCAGGACAAAGTGCATCAAACTCAATTTCAAAAATTATCCTTACTCTGTTATTTTCAGATCAAGATTACCAATATAAAGTCTGCTCTCAGACTTCTCATCAATGTAGCTAGCATCCTGCATATAATCAACATGCAATTCAAAATTATTAGATGCCTCGATATATCATGTAAGAGATGAAATCTTCCATGAAGTCCATTTAATCTGAACTTCCTCTAAGTTTAACCTCCACTCAAGAATATCTTCTAAAACAACTGGCAGACTTAGGTTGCAACTAAAAGACCAAAAGAACAAGTAAAAGGTAACATAAAGAATGAACCCCCACCTCATAGAAGATGATGAATATGATTATACGACTTACATAGTGAAAAAAAAAAACTTCGGCAAACTGCTGGAGGATTTGACACAGACAATCACCTAACACCTAAGGGGAAGATTATAATTGGTCCAACAAAAATAAAGGCAAAACATTTCCACAAGGCTACTAATCCTCAACTTATGATCATCAGTTTAACGTCATTCTATAACATGGAATGCAAAACAACAAGAACGATCCACTGAAACATGATCATATGATCAAAGACACTACAACCCAACAATCAGCACAAAATATGAAGTTAGATTAAATATGAGCATAAATTAAGCACATAAAATCCATCATATAAGTGCACTAAATATTCAATGCATACAAATAACAAAAAATAAATACTCACTAATATGATTTAGGGATTAACTTTACCATGGTACCACCAAAAGCGGGGAGTAGACAAATATTTTATCACAAACGATCGGGAACCCTCCTGCAATTACTGTTTCTTCTGTAATTATTGTAATTATAGATTTTAAAAAACCTAAAAGCACGTGATTTACCAATCTAAAAAAAAAAATAGTAACTTTGCGAGGTCTCAGAAATTAATCATCGTTGATATTCAAAGAACTTACAAATTGAAGATTCTTAGTGCGCCGACGTCGGCCGCAACGAGCGAACTCACAGAACCAAATTCTGAGTTCCAGCAACCAGATTCTTGCGAGCAAGACAACGCCACCCAAAAACGGAAAAAGTAACTCGAGGCTTGCATTTACGTTTGCGTCGAGATTAAAACGGCAACGTATAAGCTGTTTGACCTGATGGTCAATTGACCACGGACTTGATTTGTGCTCCCGCAACTTTGGGCCTTTTACCCATCCTTACGGTCTGGGCTCCACGACCCATGAAGAAACCTTTTATATAATTTTTCTTTTTACATATATATAATTAGAGGCCAAGCGCCCAAGCCGTGCAACGTAACATACATTTAAGATGAAAAATATCAGTCAGTACCCAAAAATTTTATAGAAATCACAATAAAAGAATTAAAAGAAATTCTTTTAAATCTCCAAGACAAAATAAAAGAGATAAAATAAGAAATAGAAAAAATAAAAATTGAACTGTCCGTAATATAAAAAAGCCAAAAGAAGAATAAAAAGGTAGAACTACTTGATATACTGAAATCAGGAATAATTGGAACAAGTTATAAAAAACTCACTTAAAAACCTCAAAAAGGGAGTTATGATTTTTGGTTTATGGAAACACAATATCCTAAAATATTAAAAGAATCGGAAGAACTAAAAACAGAACTAAAAAGGAAAGATAAAGGGAAAGAAAAAATAGAAATAAAAGAACAAATTCCATCCGAATCCAACTCTGAGTAATGGATAATACTCTAGATAATTTAACTGAAAAATTCAGTGACATAAACCTTAGTGATTTAGAAGATTTTGAAAAAGAATATCAAATAAAAATGAATGTAACAGGAGGACCAGAAATGAAACCTAATGTAGCAGAATCAAGTCATAGATATATGCCAAAGAAAAAGCATAATAAACCATTTTATGAATATATACCTACTATTAAGAATACCTCTTGGAAAAAAGAATTCAGACCTAATCATGATATTTTAACTCCTATAAGTAATAGTGGAGCATTTTTAAACCTAGACTGTAAAATAGATCCACGAAAAACCTTAGCTGAATGGGGAATACAAATGAAACTGTTCTTCACATATAATGGAACTAATGATGACTGGAATGTAACAACAGATGAAGAAAAAATAGATATATTTGTCGATATCCTACTAACCAGTTTTACGGGAAATATATTTAACTGGTGGAGAGGCTTAAATGAAGATACACAAATGTTAGTAAAAGACTCAGCAAAAATAGCGTTTAGAAGAAGCAATGCTTTAGGCATAGAAAGAATAGTAGAATACATTGCAAGTGAATTTTTAGGAGAAGATTGGTTAGAAAATTCAGAAAAAGAAGCAAATAATGAAAAACAGAGAGCAAGATTAAATTTACTAAACTTAACTATTTGTAATATGTGTTTTATTAAAGAATATACTTGTGAATTTACTAAATACTATTATGAACAATATATAAGTTTAGAGGATCAAGAAGTTTATAAAAACTTATATTACTCTAAATTACCGTACCCTTGGAATATTTATTTTATTAATGAATATGCAAAAGATAGCATTTCAAACAGGCTCCCTGATACACTTGGAGCAAGAATAAGATTTCTAAATACAAGACTTAGTGATATATGTACACAGAGGAATTTAATAAAAAAGAGTAAAAATATAACAACCATATGTTGTGAAAAGACAGAAATGCCAACCCAATGGGGATGTTCTGTACCATATAAAAGAAAAAGAAAATTCTATAAAAAAGAGAAAAGATATAAAAAATATGCCAAATTTAAAAGAAAATATAGAAAACCTGGCAGAAGTTATTATAAGAGAAAGTATAAAAGTCAGTACAAAAGTCAAACAAAACAACTAGATAAGACAAAATGTAAGTGTTGGAATTGTGGAGAAATATGACATATTAGCACAGATTGTAAAAAAAAAATAGGACATATAATCATTCAGATGATTATATGGGTCCTCATTTTCTAGGCCATAAAATGTGGGGAGACAATTTAGCACACTAGGTTTTAATTCAAAACTCCTAGCAGCTACATTTGGGTATCTTATACATGATGTGCTCAAATTAGCTAAGGGACTAAAATAGTCCTTAAATG